>VYZV01023233.1:53614-71089 GCA_013401275.1 Pandion haliaetus | reverse complement strand
TTGGAGGCTTGGACTCTCACGGGGGCAGATAGCCTTTTTTGTAAAGTCTTACCATAATTAGTATTTCATCCCATCTTGTTTGACATCCAAGTGTTGCGCTGCATTTCCTTACGATGGAGCTGGCTGCACTGGAAGGACCATGGCTTTGTTTTGTTGACAGTGGGGTTTTTTCTAGCCCATGAATAGCTTCTCAGGTCAGCAGATCAAGCACTCTGCAGGAAAACTATCTGCAGGGCAGTTGGGCTGTGGAGCAAAGAGTAAGAGCCAGCAGAGAACCGGAAAGAGACATCTTGTGATGGGGACATAAGAAAAAGTTGGCTGGTCCACATCAAAGATCCATTTAGCCTAGTGAGTAATAGTGACCAGAGTGCTAAGGAAATAACAGAAGCAGCAGGACAGCAAAGATTGATATTTCCCTGGCGTATTTCCCTACTCTCCTGTGACTTGCAGCTCAGAGGAAGCCCATTTCTATTTAACATTCCTTGATGATTTCTTGCCATTTATTTGTCCTACTGTTTTTTTAACCCATGTAAGTTTTAAGTATCATCTTGTCATCATACAGCAATGAATACTCAGAATACTGATATATTCTTTGACTAAATAGTCCTTTTGAATGTTTTAAACCTGCCTCTTGAGCTATTTATTTTATACTTCTAGTCCTTTTGCTGGAGGAGAAAGTGAATGGTCATTTCCTGTCTATCTTGTTCCCTCTTTGCCCTCTGCACATCCTTCTCCAGTCTAAGTTGATCTACACAATTTGTAGTTCTGCACTGCAGAAAAGGGGACTATACACTAGAGGCAGGACATTTTGTAGGACTTAAGAGCCAAATTTTTAATGATGGTTCAGTGCCTGTAAGGAATGTGTATATATTGTTTAATATGAAGCCCTAAATCCTGAACTGGTATATTATCTTCTACTTTTACCTGTTGCACTCTTTTTCACATATTTTCCACCCCACCTTTTTCTCTTACTTTTGATTCCTTGGTCTCCTTCTCCTTGTACAACTCCCAGTACTCTTTTGTCCTGTGTAAATGATCTAGCCTACCTGTTTCTCGCTTTGCTCCTACAGCACCCATTGAATTACCACTTGAACAAGTCTCCAGTTGTCTCCATACAGTGATGGCTGCATCTGACAATGTAAAATTAAAAAAAAAAAGAAAATAATTTTAAAAAATAATAATGATATAGCAAAGAAGTTGATTGCAAGCATCACCCTCCATATGCTCTACTCACTCACACATCATCTTGCCAATTTTTGCTTTTGTGATGATTCTGACTTGTGTCAGAAAGTTGAAATCCCACTTTTTCAAGGTCATTGCATCTCGCAGAGCACTGCTTTCTGTAAGCAATAAGAAGTCCAATCCGTGTGGTTTCCAAATCCCTTGTTCAGATATATCATAAGATGGTTGGGATATAATTGTGGTCATTTTTGGTTGGGAGGAATCTGCTAACAGTATCCTTAGCAGAATTTATACTCTGCAGCATCCTAAATTCCTTTCACACTACGCCCCAAGGCATGCAACATATATTCTCAGTGTGATGCAATAAAAACATCACTGTGGCCATAAGGCAGACCTCACATTAAAAAAAACCAACACATGCCCAAAAAACCTCACAGAAAATAATATTCATGTTTTAGGGCCATGGAGGCATCTCATGGGATCCTGAGAAGCCGTAACTGTGATGTACTGTGGATTAGATAGTTTCATTTCAAGGAGGTTTGTCCTAAACTGTGTAAACACAAGACATTTCTGGGCTACCTGCTCTCAAAACCAGGGATCACTCCTTCACCCTTTCTTATTTAACACTGTAAATATATTTTAGACAGCTAAGATTAGAATAAGTCTTTATGCTTACCCTAGTGGTAGTGGATAATGTTTTTTGAGAGGAAAAAATAAGTTTTCCCTATGGGCGTGCTGAGTCATTCCACTGGAGGAATTGCAGCCAGCCTTGGACTGATGCATTGCTTTTCTTTTTATTTTGAAAGGAGTAAACAGGATTGAGCTTCTTCTGTAAATAAGCAGCAGCATGTCTCAAGCACGCAAGGAAGAGAGGTGCTGTTGATGCACGTGCCACAGCACATTGCTGATGGGACCCTGGAAAGTCCAATCTCTTCCCTTGCTTTTGTCTTCAGTGGCATTGCCTTTTTAAGAAGTAAATACTAATTAGACACACAATGATTACAAAAGGGTGTACTCCTACATGAAAAAGAAAAGGAAGAAAAGTCAGAGAAAGGGATGTACAGTATTTACTCCCTCAGCTACAAATCGGCATTGAATTGGAGTCTAAGACGTGTATATTAACATTCAGCTGGCTGTTACTGTGAGCCATAATAGACATGAGCATTGACTAGACCCAATATTAGTGATGGTACTGGGAAACCATCCTTGCTTTTGGCTGCCTGAAGGCAGTAGTGATCCCCTGCTTGTCCTATCTGTCAGTCTATTTGATCTCCAAATGAATTGCTTTTGATAACAGCTATATAAATGCAGAACTGTTCCGCTGGGCCTTCTTAAATGAGACTCCTCTCTTTCATCTCCCAGTCATTTCAAAAAGCAGATAGACTTGTTAGAGGTTTTTAATGCAATGATTTATGTTTTATCTTGCCTGGTTTGAGGCAGCATTTATTTAGCACTAAATTCTTCCCAAGCTTATATGTGAGGGAGAAATGCTTCAACACAATATTTGGGACTTAAAGTAGTGTGTCTATGTGCATATGTGCATGTGTGTGTGCGTGTGTGTACTCTGCTTCATCAGAGAGAAATAAGTGATGTACTTTCTTTTTAGGAATTCAGTGCTCCAATTCACTTGGATCATTGCACCTCCAGCCAAATTAAGAGAAACAGGAAGGAAACAATATTTGAAAATCATCTAACTAGTAGCATTCAGTTTAGAGCAAATAACGAACACTTTGGAGAGGAAGAGAGTGAGAGAAATGATGTATCTTTATTAGGTTCAGTAAAAAGAAAATCTCTGACTCTCCTTAAATTACTAGCATTTCTTAATGTTAGCAAAAGTCCACTATAGGAGCAGCTTGCTTATCTTTTGAATTTTTTCATTTTCTTCTTGTTGCTGAATGAAGATCTGCAGCTATTTGGATTTAAAGATCAGGTGAAGATTTGATTTTGAAGATTCCCGTGTTCATCCATAAAGAAATAAGCAATACTCCTGCTGATGTCTATGCAATGGAAAGAATTGAGGTCCTTTGGAGTAATCTGAGAACATTTATCCAGATTCCATGTGAAAGGATGAGATAAAATGTCAGACCTGGGCATTCATTTTTTTCCTTTGTTTCACTGTAATAACAGTTGCATTGGAGGTACTATTTGATTATTTATTCCAATTATGAAAGCTTAGGTTATGATGGCACATGAACAATGGATGGAAGAGAAAGTTCTTTGAAGAAAACTAGCCTAAATATCTTTGGGACAAGGAATCTGTGCTCTAAAGAGACTAATTTTTGAAAGTAGTAAAGCTGGCTGGCCTGTCACTATGTTATGTAGCATATCATTCTCTCTAATGAGAAATAACTGATACATTCAGAAACCTCCTTTCTGCCTTGGAAATAAATAATACAATAAAAGGAGCTAAATGAAAAAAAGGAAAATATATGTAATTTAAATCATCTGTTTAAAATAAGGTAATATCTTTGATGCAACAAGGAACTGAGCAGTAATAGGAAAATTAGCCTATTTTTCTTTGAAATGACAAAGCTCATTTTTTTGTCTTGAAAGGAAAAGGGAGATTTGGGTTAGCATCAGGCAGAGGAGACATTGCATTCTTCCACATCTCAAGCGGGGGTTGAAGCATGAAGATGCTATACTGGAGGCCTGCGAGAGATTACTTACCCCACCAAGCTTAGGCACACACTTTACATTGGAGGCCCAGTGACAGCTATTTCTCTCCATTAGCTATAGAGGCAATTTAGGGATGTTAAACTTCTAAATAGGACTTAATCCTTTCTTTTCTGTTCCTGGTGCTGCTTCACTTAGGTAGAAAAGCTAAGTTTTGTCTGGAACAAGAAAAGAGAAATCCTGAATAAACCTGATAGTTCAGAGACTATCCTGGCAGCTGTTGGCTCCAGCTCAATTAACCCAGGTTCACTGAGATCTATCCCACTGGCTGGAGCACTTTTCCACATCATATGGATCCTTCCCTAGCTTTGTGTCACAACTGCAGTTTTGTCCTACTGAATTCTGGGTGAATGGTCTATTAGTGGCATGTAGAAAAAAAATAAAATCACTTCCTCCTTTTGCTTTTGTTTATGAAGCCTAAATCTGTAAATGTATTCTGGAAAAAATAAGAATAAAAAATAAAAAAACTGCACTGTGGAATACTGTTTTCCCCTTTTTTAAGTGTTTGTAAAAAATTGCCAAATTTAATGCACAACCTCAGCTAGTTTCCACAGTCTTGGATTTGCACTTTTTAGCAAATAAAATTCAATGAAGCCCAGCTCTACTACGTTCATTTTGTTAGCAGAAAAAAAAAAAAAAAATCATCAGTGCCATTCTGCAACTTCATGATATAACATATATCATATATAGTTCACCAGATGTTTGGAGATATATCCCTTAGCTTTGGTGCCAAGTGTCCCAAACCAACACTTGTGCTGACATTGCCTGTCAGGTGGCCAGAGACCATCTTCCTCGACACTGCACAACAGGCCCCCTTAGCTTGAATTGTTAGAAGAAAGACTCACACTCCTGGAAATTGCTGCCTGATGGATCAAATATGCAATACATACTCATCTTCCTAGCCTAAAATGCTTCCAAACATGTAAAATATGTAAAGAAACAGAAAATTGTGTTTCTTTGGATGTCATAAATCTAGCGATTTGCCATTAATATTAAAAAGTAGTTTCCTGCCAAAGGATACTTGAAAATGCTGTCAAAGCTTTACATGCCTAGGCTGTATTTGTATTTGTATTTGTATTTACATATGTAGATGTTAATAAAGAAAAAAAAACCCTGAAAATTCAGAAGGCATTTTTTTTTCATTCCATTATGAATGGTATGAATGCCAAAATATAAAAGTAATATTGGATGAAGAACCTTAGACATATATGCTTCTCAGACATCTCCTCCTTCTAGAATGATGTAAAGGAGATGATTGATGTAAAAAAAAAAAGTTTCATTAAGTTTAAGTAACCTGATTCTGCTCTTATCAAAGTCAGGATAAATTTTTTATTTACTTCAGGAGGAATAGCATTGATGGAATCCATCAAATTAATTTTAATCTACATTTATATATACCCATATATATTCTGAATATTTTTGTGAACTAAGAAGTCTATAGAACAATCCAATCCACTGACATTTGTTTCATGAATGCAGAAATACCTCCATGTCAAATGCAATTATTGCAAGGAACATCCATCCAGAAGTAGGCAGAATACTGTCTGCATCTCTTTTCACTTTAAAGGATCTATATTATTTTCACTTGGAAATGTTTTCAAAAAAACATTTTTCTAAACATTTTTGTTCTTCAGGAATAGAACTCAACTGATGTTCATGTATTAAAAAAAAAATTGAACACATTATAGAATGTTGTTCTTTTTAGAGTGCCCAGGTTTTCACTGGAAGAGATCTAAAAAGTGTGTGGAAGAAAAATAGAAAGCCTGTAGAGAAAATAATTCAGTGGGGAAAAAAATGCCACTTATTTCAGTCCCTGTAAATAATGTTCTTATTGCTACTGTTACTTATTTGCCATTTACAGTAGTTTAGGAAGAGTTAGTGATAAAAATATTTTGCCTCCTGAACGCAACGTTGTTAAGTCAGCAGCAAATGCAGCTTTTTAGCAGATAGTGCAGCTCCATTAGTAGGATGAATTTGGTCCTGCAATCTGCTTTAGGATGTGAACAGCTACACCATGTTTAATTCCAGTGTTAGTTTTGGCATCTCTTCTTGTGGCACATTGTACAAACTAGACTTGCCCCTAGATGGAGGAAACTGGGATTAGGATCCTAATTAGGGACTGGATCTCTTAGGGTCTCTAGCCCAGGCGACTGTACTGCATTGGTAATGGTGGCAGCTAAACAGCCAAGTTAGGAGACTGGTGGTGAAATCCTGGCCTGGAAGGTCAAGGAAAAGCTCTCCTCGACCTCACCTGTTTTAGACATTTAGCCCAGTGTGCTGGTTTGGGCTGGGGTAGAGTTAATTTTCTTCACAGTAGCTAGTATGGGGCTCTGTTTGGGATTTGAGCTGAAAACAGTGTTGATAACACAGGGGTGTTTTTAGCTATTGCTGAGCAGCGCTTACACAGAACCAAGGTCTTTTCTGCTTCTCCCCCCACCCCACCAGCGAGCACCCTGGGGGTGCACAAGAAGTTGGGAGGGGGCACAGCTGGGACAGCTGACCCCAACTGACCCAAGGGATATTCCAGTCCATATGATGTCATGCTCAGCAGTAAAAACTGGGGGGGAAGAAGGAGGAAGGGGGGACGTTCGGAGTGATGGCGTTTGTCTTCCCAAGTCACCGTCCTGCTTTCCTGGAGATGGCTGAACACCTGCCTGCCCGCAGGACGTGGTGGATGAATTCCTTGTTTTGCTTTGCTTGTGTGTGTGGCTTTTGCTTTCCCTATTAAACTGTCTTTATCTCAAACCACGAGTTTTCTCACTTTTACTCTTCTTATTCTCTCCCCCATCCCTCCTGGGGGGAGTGAGCGAGCAGCTGCATGGGGCTGAGTTGCCAGCTGGGGTTAAATCACGACACCCAGGTCTTTTGTGTTTTTCTGGTCCATTTCGATCAGTGCAAAATCTGCAACACAGAAAAATTTAAAAATTGCACTTCAAGGATTGGATAAAAAAGCCAAAGTCTTGAACTTTAGAGATGAGTCAAAATCTGCCCTCAGTGTCGCTGATTTGAGTAACTCCTTTGATTTCTACTTTAGCTTGCACTGCCACAATTGAAGGCTATTGAAGCCTATTACCACCATAAGATTTTGATCTAAATATAGTTGAAAACAGAAGAAATACCCTCACAAATTCTGCCCGTCTTTAGATCAGAGAAAACCAAAAAAGCATAGGCTATGTGTGTGCTATAAAATGTAATAGTTCCAGAAAACATTCCCAGGCCTTGAAACTCCACTGCTGATAATAGTAAATTGTTAGAGTGGTGGTGGCTCAGGAGAGATAGCAACAATTCCTGGACCAGGAATAATTTCCAACATGCATTTTGCATGGGATAACACAGTGTTTTAGGGATCAAGGACTCTTATAATGGATGTGGCCAAATATCATGAATTGGCTTCAGGGACAGTGAATGGTCAGGGCATGTGTAATTTACCGTTAGATATATCTCCAAGATCGCTCCAGGAGGAGGGCATGGGTGATCTGTATGTTTCCATTGGTCTTGTATGATTTCAAAGAAGAAAGTAAAGTTCCAAATCCTTATATCAGATTTACAAAATATGAGGAAAGTGATATCACAGTAAAATTCCTGCTGTTCAGGAAGTTTAGCATACAGAAGATAGAGACTTTCAGAAAAGTTTAAAAATTGAGTAATGAAAAAGAAGCATTATTAATCAGTTTTGATAGATGAAAAACTACAGTACAGAGAGACTAAATCCAGGATTTTATATTTTATTTATGTATACAGATATGTATATATATAAATTTATATATGGAAGCTCCTGCTGCTATAGAGGACTCAGTGTAACTGGGCAAGTTTCTAAAGAGCACAGTATGCTGAAAACATGGCCTTAAGCATCACAATAAAAGCTGAGTGCTGTTGATGGCAGTAGAAAAGCATGAAAATGTTCCATTTGAAATGTCTTCTTGTTGAAAAATGTTTCTTAAATTGGAGTTTTCTATAGGAAATGTTTCTTATGAGAAAAATAGTTTGCATTTTTGGCAACCGAAAATTGGCCAGAATTCAATTTTTTTTCCAACTATTGGCTTTCTGACCAAATTTTAAATACTTTCCAAGGCAAGCCTATCTGAAAATGCAGAATTTCAAGTTTTTCTTTAAATGCTATTTTAGAATAAACCACCTTTTCTGTCTTCTGAATATTTGGCTTTTAGGAAGACACCAAGGAAGTAGGTGAGTTTGTTTGCTTTAAAGCCTTAATGACAAGGTGATAGGCACTTCAAGATCTATCATTAAATTACACGCCCAAGGTGGCCAAGAAAACAATGGCAAAACCGTGAATCATGCTCAGCTCTTCCGAACAGAAGGTCCACACCTTTTTCTTGGTAGCCTGTCCCTTAACGCAGAAGTTCTCAGGCAATTTCTGATGGATATTATGGAGTAGAAAAACAGGAATAACAATTTATGTCCTTCGGTTGCCCGACACAACAGCTCAGAGCACCTTTGCAGGGGAATTTCCATACATGCCATCAGTGAAAGCCCTCTTTACCAAGCTGGAGAGCAGACCCCATTCTGGTAGTATTTTTTTTGTTTGTTTTGCTTTCAGTCTGTAAGGGGTTCAGGCAGCTAATTTTGGGTTGGAGCAGGGGAAGAGCAAGAAGAAGAAGGGATACAGCACTCCGATATTTTCTCCTGTATAGCATCACTTATTAAAATCCTGTTGTCCTGACCATTGTTGTTGCCATTGAAGTCTGGTTTATTTACTTGAAAATCTGATTTGTTTCATTTTATTACTGTGTTTGCGAAGTAACTGATATCAGATTCTGCAGGAAAGAGCTGCCATTTACCAGCAGGCTGTGATGGCTCTGACGCGGTCTGCAGGACCGGCTCCGAGGCTTGCTCTGCCCTGGGGGCTCTCGCAGAAATAAGATTACTGGCAATAACTGCTTCAACTGCTTTGAATAACAGACACAACTCAGAGAGCATAAAATTAGCATAAACACAGCATCAGTGTGTTCCCTTGGCGGATACGAGACAGGCAGGATATGGAAAATTGACTGAAATGGGGTCAGGCGCTGCTGAAATCGGAAAGGCAGGAAGCGCTGCCGAATGGAGAGGTGGTGTTGCTGTTAAGAAATGAAGAAATAAATAAAATGATAGCCATGAAGTTTTAATGCTAACACTTTCAGTGGGGTGTGTATTAAAAATGCAGCGCCAGTGTCAGAAAACCCTAAATGTTGTCTTTCCCGGCAAATTACTCTTCACCATCCTTTGGTTTTTCACTCCTGATTGATTGGGTAAAGGGAGGGGAAGGAATAACAACAATAATAACAGCAATTTCCTGTAACAAATTTCCTGGTCTGTTTTTCTGGGGGGGGAGACGGAAGGAGAAAAGGTGGAGGAAGGGTGCACTGTGATAATTTGAGGATGATGCCCTAGATTTCTCAATGAGTGGTAGTGAGTATCTTGCACCACTCCTATCTCTTTATATTTATCAAATATTAAAATGGGACATGCTTACTGACACATTCAATAGATAAGTACATTAAGAGGGGAAGGCACAGAAGCTCTGATTTTGCAGTTTTATTAATGAGATATTGCAGAATCTGCTTGCAACAGATTTACCCATGGAGCTCTGGATATCTAAACCCTGAGACCTGTTCATACTGAGAGAGCAGGAACTAGCACATGTTTAAAATCAGAAGTTCCTCAGAAACCCAAACTACTGAAAAAGACCCATAGCGAGCGTGTTTATCTCATAACCAGCATGAGATTTGGGATATTGTTTTCAAAGCAGCCTCCCCTCCTTTGAAGAAGAGATGCCAGAGAAGGGTAATCCACATTGGTGGAGCATAGGTTGTTTTCATTCAAGACAGAAAACGCTTATGAGTCTGCTCCTGCTTCCCACTGTTGGGATTTGTCCTTCAGATGAAATGGGGACTCTCAAAGTCTCAGGATCAAAGCCAACTTACAAAGCAGAGCCTGGAACCCACTTTCAGAAAAGGGCTTTAACCCGTAGGTACTTCAGACTAATACAATATTCCATGTTTCAGCCATCTTTAGCCAATGATGAAGAAAATAAATAAATAAAAAAAATCCTAAAATTCATCAAAGATGGTTTGGGAAGCTTGTTTATCTTCCTTCCTCTCTTTCTCCTTCTTTCCTTTGTTTTCTCTCTCATTCTCACGCAGAAGCTTCTTCAAGGCCTTGGTAGGGAAAGATGGGGTGTCATAAAACATTAATCTTTGCCTGAAAAAAGGGAAACACCCAGAAGTGGGTAACGTTAGCTAACCACCTTCAAGACAGTTAACTGTGCAGAAAAATAAAGAAGAAAGAGTCTGAATAAGAGCAAAGCATGGCATACTATCATTTTTTAATTGAGGTCTGCAGTCAGTTGTATGAAGAAGTGAGATCTAGAGAGAGCTGTGGAGTGAGTTTTAATGTTCTTGCCATTAATATTTTATCTTTTTTATTATTATTATTTTCATGACCTTTATAATTTCCTGAATTGAAATAGGGTCAGAAAAGACTCTGAGAGAAACAGTACTGCTAGCCTAGCCAGCAGTTGCCTTAAAAAAAAAAAAAGTCTGATTTTGTGAGATTTCAAGGCCAACAAAATTTATGAGCAAGCTTTGGATATGAAATGAAACTCTTGACAGTGTGCCCTTGTCTATAAAAATAAGCGCTAATGACCCTCTGTCCCTTGCTGGTAGCTCCAGAGGAAAGGGCAAGTTTAAAAAGGCCCAGGAAACTAAACTACTTTTTCACCCTTAAAGGTGGTTTTTCAGGTCAGAGGGAAGACACATGGTTGTGGAGCATCGGTATAGCACGCCTGGGGACAAATAAAAGACTTTTTTCTCCCCAAGGCATCAGTCCAGCATCTCTCACCAGCACCACATTCGTTAAACAAATAAGCAGATGAATGTACCAGAAGAATATGCAAGGAAAAACAAATCAGACTTATAAAACGTCTTGGAGTCCAGCCATGATTTTCCTATGGAAAAAACTTAATTCCAGTCTCCTTCTCACAAAGGACCTTTTTCTCCGTCTCTATTGGGGTTAACCAGCATTTAATTGATTTATTCAGGAATATAATTGATTCTGATGACAGTGGCAGGACTAAGCCCTCAAAGACTGTAGCTTAGTGGCATGCAAGCTATCATGGTCCTCATTCATTTAGCTTAACTGCGGCTCCTGTGTTAGCTGCATAGTTGCCCTAGGCTCCCTCCGTAATCCACGGAAAGAGATAGGCTTCTCCGGAGAGTGCTGTGCATCTAGCCCGGGCTAAATTGCTATCTGACAGTGCTTTCTCAGTGATTATAACTGGGTCTAGGATGACCATGTGGGATACCAGGCAAGCACCTAAAGTTTAGTTTACTAGTAGCAATACAGCCTTAGTGGCCAAAACTTTCTCATTGTCTCTTGCTACTTCCCTGTCTCCACTTGATACTCTCTTGTACCAAACATGGATCAAAAGCTTTGCAAATCAGACTTTTAAAAATTTATTTTTATGACTCATGCCTTTGCATAATAGAAATACAAAGGCCTGCAAGTTTTACAATCATCCTCATCTTCATTGCATTGACTTCTCATGTGTATAAATCCAGATTTGAAAGACTTGGCTGAAAATCAGATCTCAAGTGAGATGATTAAATAGATGTTAAAAGTGGAATCACCCGTTTTCAAAAATGAATGATCGAAAGATGGAAGTTCACTCCTCTGTGCTTCCTTCTCCCTGCTTCTCACCCATGTTGGTCATTTTTGCAAATATTCTTTCCTTATTCTTAAAGGAAATAAGCACACATCTTAAAGGAGACTTTCATTTTTCACTGAAAGATATATTTTAAAGGAAATAACATATAATAAACTTCAGTTCTCTGTTACCAAGCAGCTTCGAGTAAAGGCAACACTTGCTAGTTTTTAATCCTCTAAATATGATCTAATTCTGATTTGTGACCATACAAATAAGGTTAAGAAACAAGACGAAATTGACTTAAAAAAATCACTGAGAATATATATTTACTGAAGTATCATGAGACTTCCATAAACATTTTTAGAAGCTGTTAACGTCACTATCTGAAATCCATTAGATTTGCGTAAGAAAACAATTCTGATTCAGATACGACTGACTAATCATTCTTAGTTTTGGATGCTTAATTCATACACTAAGCTACCAGTCCTAGAAAGACTTGTTTTCATGTCTTTTCAGCTCTCTTGACCCAAGTTATATACTGTCCATGGCATTAAGGCCATATGCAAATTTTTTTCCAAGGCTAGAAACTCAGTTTGCAGGTTTTTTTAATCCCTGCGTTTCTGGGTGTTGAAATGAATAATTGAGATTTGTAGGAGTGTTTAAAAACATTTCACTTAAATTGTATTTCTGAAAACAAACAAAAAAACCACTTTTAATCGGATGAATACTGTGAGAAAAAGAAATAAATTATCCTGTCAGTCTTCTGAATATTGTCCTGGGTATGAATGAAGAAAATAAAAATATTTTCCTAGTTCACAGGAATGCTGGGATGCTAAATACAGTCATTTACAAAACCGAAAAATCTTAACATCCTCACAAGCAATTTCTGGAAAGCGAACTTTCATTACTATGTCTCAGTTTCATTTAATGCCTAATTTCCAATGATCTGGTTAATTCTCTCAAATGTCTGCTAATCTTCCTTCATATAATTTTTCCTGCTGAAAACAACATCAGCCAGTTGTTGGTAAGCAGCTTGGTACTAACTCATTTAGCAAAAGAGAGGCTTGTAATCAGGTGGCACTTGGCCAAGATGCCCAAATCAACACCCTCCTTATTATTCTTAGTCCTGCTGCTTTTATGATGATGATTTTTACATACTGGCATACTGCCTACTTTTATTGAATTTATGGCTTGTATCAGGTAGGTAATGAGTCAGGAGCCATCACAACCATTCAATTTTTAATTTAGTCTCTAGACCTGAAGTCTATGGTGATATAAGCTACCTCTTCCATGTTTAGAAATCAAGTGTAAGTGGGGAGAGGCATAAGATTCTGCTAAGAGAGCTGTAACACAGACACAAATAAAAGAGTTACTTGTATTATTTAAGCAATGTTGAATGTCCACCAAAACAAGGACATCAACAAAACCAGGAACTGAATGTAGCCCAACAACATAAAGTGAAAGAAAAGCAGCATTAGTTTATGCATTATTTACTGAACCTGTGTTTAATTGTATTTTGTCCCAAATATGTCCCATTCTGTCCAATAAATATATAGATTAAGCTCCTTTTCCACACATCAAATGATAAGTATGTCTCAGTGCAAATTTCCCAAAGTTCTCATTTCTGACACTTTCTGTAACATCATTGCTAATCTTTCCAGAAACTTCAATAACCACCATTTGCCTGAATTTATTCCATTGCCTATTCATTACAGACTTCTAGAAATGTTGGAACAGGGATAAAAGTTGAGAGACATTGTCCCATGAGATTTACAAGCTCAGGAGCTCTTACGACAGTATCTTTGAAGCTACTGTAATGGTGCCAAGAGGATCTTATTTAATGACATTTCTGATACAGGTCAATTAGGGTAACTATTAAAAAAGAAAAAAAAGGCAGTTCAAATAATGTTTTAACTGGAGGTAGTTGGAACAGCAGAGAGAAACTCTTGATTCCTGAAGCTGTTTTTTCTGCTTGAATCATACTTTTATGGGTGCATCATAGTCATCAATCAAGATTCCTTCCAACCTCTTGTGGGGAACAGAAGGCTGAACCTGAATTCACACTCCTGGAGTTCCACAAGGAGCTTGAAGGTTGAAAGAAACAGTTAAGTCATAAACAGTACCATCAGGTGGGATTCATCTGCCTACAGGTATGTTTCTGTAGATTGGACATCTGTGTCTGACTGTAGCTGTATCCCAACTGCCTTGAGAGTCAATGGAGGGAAGGAAGAGCTTGCATTTTCTTCTGTACTAAGCTACTTCTAAAATACATCAGATGAACCACACTTATTTTTCTGCACTGAGTGTGAGGAGAGCCTTGGCTGCCCCACTCAGCTGTAGCTGACTGCAGTATAGAGTGACAGGAGGTGAATCCCACCATCATTTCAGATGCTAATGGGCATCAGGCTTGAACCAATGCCTCAAGCATTAAAATCTTACTTCAAAACATTGTCCTCCTTAAATTCTGGACACATAGATTCCTTTACCTAACTAAAAACCAGGTAATTGTGGTGTTTAAATTAAAATTTTAATCTCCGGGGTTTCTTCTAAAATCAATAATGAGAAGTAAAGGTACTTGGAGAGGATGACTGATCCCCTTTTAAAATATGTATCAAAGATAGGTTAGACAAATTGCTCTTAGAAAGTGCCTGTTCCTTTCCACTGGCCGCAAAGGGGTGCTGGAGGAAAAATTTGGTCTGACATCCTAATTTTAAACACAAACTAAAACTATCCAAGTTTAATATCATCAGTCACTTCAGTGGTGATAATTTAGGTCTGAATATCTTTAGTTCTTCTTCTACCATCACAGCAACATTCTACCACTTGTGGAAAAACAAGAAATGAAGCCCAAGGCAGCACAACAACCCCTACCTTGTGTGCTTTGAAATTGAAGGTGGTAACTGTCAGGATGTCCAGACACTGATCAAGTGAATAAAAATGGAACAAAGTTAAGAACATTTTTGTTCTTGTTGTTAACTTTATTGCTAAATTTCCTTGCTCTGTGGTGAATTTGCTGAGATCTGAACTGGTTCTTTCTGTATGCAAAGAGATTCACTCCTGCTGAGGCTCGTACATATTTTATTATTTATTTTCTAGTAATTAGTCTGAACCACTGACTCAAACAGAACTAGCCAAGTGAAAAAGAAAATATAACAAAGTCCCCCAATATGTTGTCTTTGCCTAGGGCAATAAGCAGCTGATGGCTAATGGGACAGATGATGCTCCTCTTCTCAGTTCATCCATTTAGCTGCTTGTTTAAGACACAAGAATGCTTACGTGCCTTGACCCACACTTTGGCATTTGAAACTTTCCTAAGTGTTCTTGATAAAGCTGGACAGGTATTTTTCCTGACCTTTGGAAAAGACCAATTTTTCAGCAAAGCTTGAAAACTGAAGTATTTTGCTTTGCAAATATACACTTGCTACCTTTCAAAATTAAGCTAGATGTCCCTTCCTCTCTTTCTCTGGTGATTACATGGCTAGCTGCATCTCTGAATGCACTGCAAGCTCCTCTCCTGGAAAAACAAAGAAGTGGCAAATGACAGTCCATCATCAGCGAATGTTGTGGGAGATACAGCATGGAGTTAGAGGGGGAGGAGAGAGCAATCTGAATTCTGTGAGGGATATGAATGTATTAATGAGGCTATACAAAGAGAAATATCTGGAGAGGGGACAGGGAGGCAGGAATAGCACCCTGCAACCAGGTAACAACCAGATAATGGCAACAACAGTTGCTTCTGGTATCAAGTTTCCTCTCCTGAGACAGATGTCAATCACAGGTGACATACTGGAGATATCTCTGTACTCTTTGGGAACTAGCCTAGATCAAATGCCTGAGTTTAAGACAGGCAAAGTTTGATTACATTACTTTGCTAGTTTTATCAAAGTTGGGAAATGATGTGCAATCTGGGGCCATAGATGTCTAATAATCTAACAGCGTGTAGTTAAAGTTGCTGAGTGAAAAAGCGTGGATGCTCCCTTAAGCTCTTGGTTTACCAAAGGCTTTACACACTGGAAGAAATTCCACTACTACTGCTTCTCTAAATAGTAGCTAAGTACAACTACTAGAAGGTCATTTATATGAACAACTTCAAGGCACAGTGCTTTTTAAAAACACATCAGTTGTGCCTGCTGCACAAGTCGTGTGTCCTACCTTTTTTTCCTACTCCCTGCCCTCTGGTACATGTCAGTGCTGTTCCTGAGGCCAAACTGAGTGAGAATCTGATGGCAGGAATCAACGCTGATTTCCACATTGACTGTGTTTATTTCTATTCATTCCCTTGGGGACTCTGAGGTTTGTCTGGTTTGTTTTCTTCTCTTCTCATTTTCTTCCAAGGAACTTTACGGCTGCCTGTAAGGGAGACAATCCAGCTTTGCTAGCTGGCAATGGGAGCTCGGGGGCTCCCTGAAAATGTTGAAAACTCTTTGCTTTCCAGAATGTTTGTTTAAGAAAAGTGAGTTTACACAGCTTGAGCTGAGTGCTTGCTACGCAAAAGGATTTGCAGCTCACAGGTACAAAATATCTTCCCATCCTCTCTTCCAGAGCTCCAGTACTGTCTTTAGTGTGCAAAGTCTTACCCCTACAAGGCAGAAACTGGCATTACAAATACTTTTAAAGATCTATGAGACGTTTTCTCAGCACTGCAATAAAGCATCAGGATCCACTCCTAATCCATAAAATGGTGTAGACTATCTCATAATTGTACCTGCAAGACAAGATTCTCTGGCTGTTCTTCCAAACTCCCTCTTTATCCATACTCCCTCCAGTCTCTCCATTGGACAGGAAAGTACCAGACCTCAGAGGGGAGATGTTGATGAAAGATCCCTTTACGCCAGAAAAATTTGTAACTGGACTACCAGTCTCATTTTAAAATGAGTGAGGCCAACAAATCAAAAGAAAATGGTGAAATGTCTGACTCTAAATTAGTGGGAGAGACATGCGGTGACTAATTGGTTCCTTTAAGTCAAATTCTATTATGTCTATGTTATAGATCATAGAATCATAGAATCACAGATTGGTATGGGCTGGAAGGGACCTTAAAGACCATCTAGTTCCAACCCCCCCTGCCATGGGCAGGGACACCTTCCACTAGACCACGTTGCTCAAAGCCCCATCCAGCCTGGCCTTGAACACTTCCAGGGATGGGGCATCCACAGCCTCTCTGGGAAACCTGTTCCAGCGTCTCACCACCCTCACAGGAGAGAATTTCTTCCTTACACCTAATCTAAATCTAGCCTCTTTCAGTTTAAAGCCATTATCGCTTGTCCTATCACTACAGGCCCTGGTAAAATGTTTCTCTCCATCTCTCCGTCATTTTCAGGAACTTCCTCAGCTTCAATAACTGTATGCCCATTTAACTTAAAGATGCTGCATTTCCAGAGTGGGTGTCCACAACAAATCCTGAAAAAGGCAGCCACACTTGAGAATGACCCCAGTTGGGCAGCTAAAACCAGAAACACCTGAAATCAACAGCAAAATATGAAAAATTTTGCTTCTAGACTACCCTCACAATAAAATCTGATCTCTCAAGAAAAAAGGAATGCAGGAAAGGAGGTTTCACTTACACTCTGTGACTTCTTTTTTTCTGTTTGAAAGAGAAAAAAGGAGGGGATTTAATGATTTGGTTCTGATTGGCAAACTGTGCCGCTCTTCCTCCGATGTTCCTCTCCTCCTTCAATCTGTTTTCTCTGTTCTCTTCCTCTTTGTTCTCATGAAGCATACAAGCAAATGACTTAGAAAACAGCAAGTTTTCAACTCTCCTTCTGAATTACTAAACTCGGTGATGCCTGTCCCCATCCCTGCCTCCCTCTCTTTCTCCCTCCGCATTTTCACTGCCCATCATTTTCCCCAGCCACACAGACCAGATCGAGCTCTCAACTTTATCTTTTATTTGCACAGCTTTGCCACCTCTTGCTCTCATACACAGTTTTGTCTTGCAGTGCTCCTGGGACCCAGTTTTTGGGTTTGTTTTGGTG
>VYZV01023233.1:21741-53562 GCA_013401275.1 Pandion haliaetus | reverse complement strand
TTCTGTGTAAAGTGACCTGCTCAAGCCACAGCAAAGTCATCAGCTTTGGGACATCATCAGGCGAGATCACCTCTCTGCCTGTAAACAGCGTGTTGGAACTACCTGGCCAGAACAGGCTCTTGCTTTTGCTATGTATTAAATGTACTGTAACTGCTGCCACCAACAGGACGTTCAACAAAAATGAGACGTTGTTCCACCCACTGCTCTAACAGTTAGGTCTCAAAAAGAAATAATTAATAGATTACAAGAATTTACATTCTAATATCAGTTTATTTGCTGTAACAAGCTCCCTTCTGTACAAGCTCTCTCACAACCGTCTCTCCAGATGAGCTAAGCAGAACATGCTGTTTTTTCTCATCCAGATTGCAAGAAGGATCTGAAACATGTATATTTTAAATATGATCATTTTATACAATGCACAAAGGAAAATAAAGATGCTAAGAGAAAGGAGTAATGAAGGAAACGCAAGAAATACTTTCACCTGATTTTCTGATGACTATGACCTAAAGTCACTATTTTTAGTGAAGAAGCTCAGCAGTAAAATCTGTTTCCCAGTGGCAAAAAAAGGTCTGTTTTGTGCCTGCAAGTCCTTCCTGCAAAAGCTACTGCATGATTATTGATTTTCTGAAACTGGCTGCCTCAAAGTGAGAATGCTATCATGAGTTCACAAATCGCAGTACCGTGTTAGTACAAAATGTTGAACATTGGTTTTCCCACGTTTTAGGATTTTTATAGGCCATTGCCTAAGTTTATCTCAAAAAGTTTAAATAGCTTAGTTTTCTCAGAAAGAATCCATTTCTTTATATCCTGAGAAAAATAAAGCCAAAACCTTTTTCCGCTATAAAAATGAGATGCAACAAAGGCACAGAAGTTTCCAAAGTTCCTATTCCTTATCTTTAAAAAAAGAAAAAAAGAAGAAAAAAAAGTTTAAGAAATCAGGAAGAAATGTAATTGAAATAAAAACACGGACTTAATTGCAACTTTATATACAAAGAAAATGATACTGTCAATGTACTACTTCTTTCGAGAATATATCCAAACTCTCTCTTGCACTAATAAAAAACATAGTATTGCAACTTTTAAAAGTCAGTTTGATTTCTTTTTTTTTCTTTTTTTTTTTTTTACACATACTTGTCTCACTACATTTAGTTCAATGTAAGCTAAACTGAAGAGTTTCAGTTTGACTCTGCCTGGTTTGCAGGGTTACAATTAGCCCCAGATATATTGAAATTCAGAGCCCTTCAGAGTAGGGTGAAGGCATGTTTATTTTCATTTTGGAAGTAAAGCTTCCCATAAAAATAACTAGAACCTAAATTGCTATTCCATGTTGTCATTTATTTTGTGGATGAGAATTTAGTATGGGATTTGGATATTTCAGGGTTCAATTCTCATGTCGTCGGGATTAGGGAAATTATTGAGAAGGAAAGCAGGATGAGGGCATAGAGCACAACAGATAATCTGAAATGATTCTGTATTTAATTCTGGAACAACAGTGCTCACACAAGGCACTATTGTGGAGTTGCTATTGGACTGGGGCCTATTTCGTTCAATTTCCATATACAGGGAAATTGCTCCCAGCTCCCTCAGGCAGCTTTGCAGATCTGCTCAGGGATACTGAGGAAAATTAATCTGAATTAATTTTTGAAGTGGATTAGTTCAACTAAATTAAAACACCGTGTGGACTCTCATTCAGAATTAAAGTGGCTTTAATTCAGTTTTGCTTCATTCAGTTTAACATTGGATGAAACAAGACAGAGTTTAGGCTCCTTTAGAATTATGTCCAGCTGAATGCAATTTAAATTCCCACCTTCACTTAATTTGGAGTTATTTTCCTGACTGTCCCTGCATAAACAATAATGTAATGTCCATGAAGGACAGAACACGGGATACAAAGATCTTTGTCCGTAGATGGGTCGTGGGCAGTGTGGTGGATTCCTTTCCCGCTCCAGTTTCTCTCAGCCTCTGCTCAGGAGGAACCTGCAGGAAGGACATCTCAGCCTTGTTGTACATTCAGTCCCAGACTCTTTCCTCAGCCTGGCTAATTAAGGGTTTATAAAATGTGAAAGTGTTAAATGGACTCATTTTTCAAGCCTTTTTATTCAAAAGATAGTTACAACTTCCAAGTCACTAGTGACGTGCACTGTATTTGTAGAGTTGCCTTTCTACCCTGTTACAATTCTCCAGAGCCTTCTGCTCCTCTCACCTCTTCAAATGAGTCATTATATTAAAAAAAAAAAAAAAAAACAGGACCATTTTAAGCATAGAAGGCAGCTACTCACCAGGAGTGGGAGGAGCAAAAGAAAAAACAAAGGCCTTATTCAAATACCTTGGGAACATAACCGGACCTATTTTCTCATGGGCAAATTCCCCCTTTCATAGATGTGAGAGACCATGTTCCTGTTGATGGTGGGGTATTCCTGATACACATCAACAAGAAAATAGGGCATATCAACTAAAAAAACCCTGACTCACATTAAATCAATTAAAGGTATTCTCCATCTGGTTCTACCCAAGGGGTTTGTACTGATTTAACTAAATTGGTTTCTAAACTGATTTAGTTAAATTGGTGCATAAACTGTGTGTGGAACAGCCAGAAGTAAGTACAAAAGAGTCTAAGTAAGTCAAACAAATCCAAGTGAGTATAAGAGGCACAGTGAAAGAGGTGGGGAAGAGATAAAGAGGCAGCAAAACATTTAGGGGTTATGTGGAGTGACTCTGAGCACAGCTGTAGATATGACAAAGATGTGAACTTCTGCTTCTTCCCACACTGACTGTTGGCCTCAAAGACCTGAGAGGTGCAGGATTGAGCCTGGAAATCTGAGGAACGTGTTCAGAAAGGTCCAAAGTGGCGGTATGGAAGCTGGCTGCTGTACTTGGAGCTTCATCCAGCCAGTGCTGACCTACAGAATACAAATGAAGGGAGTGGCAGAAGTGTATAAAAGGCTGTGTTTAGGAAGGGTGGTTAAGGGTTGCATACTTGCAGATATCATGCGCAACAGAGAAGAGGTAAAGACAAGAGCTATGCAGGGCTGAACATTGGTATGAGGAGGTAGCCTCATGGCTAAAACTATTCCTAAACAGTCAAAGTTCAGATCTGGTTTGGGTTTGTGTGGCAGCATTTTGGTAGTGGGGGAGGGGCTGCAGAGGTGGCTCTTGTGAGAAGCTGCTGGAAGGCCCCCGGCTCCAAGTCGGACCCACCTCTGGCCCAGGCCAACCCAGTCAGTGACGGTGGGAGCGCCTCCGGGAGAACAGATTTAAGAAGGGGAACCTGCAGGGAGTAGGGGGATTGGAATGTGAGAGGAACCCCTCTGCAGATACTGAGGTCAGTGAAGAAGGAGGGGGAGGAGGGGCGCCTGAGGAGGCTGATGGCCCTGCAGCCCGTGGGGAGACAGCAGGCTGTCCCCCTGCAGCCCAGGGAGGTCCATGGTGGAGTGGAGGCTCCCAAAGATGGCTGTGACTCCATGGTAAAAAACGCGCTGGAGCAGTGTGTGTCTGGAGAGCAGCCTGCGGAAAGGACCCGCGCCAGGGAAGTTCGGGAAGAACTGAAGCCCGCGGAAAGGACCCGCGCCAGGGAAGTTTGGGAAGAACTGAAGCCCGTGGAAAGGACCCGCACCAGGGAAGTTTGTGAGGAACTGCAGCCCGCGGAAAGGACTCACGTTGGAGAAGTTGGTGAAGGACTGTCTCCCGTGGGAGGGACCCCACGGTGGAGCAGGGGACGAGTGAGGAATCTTCCCCCTGAGGAAAGGAGCGGCAGAGACGATGTGTGGCGAGCTGACTCAACCCCCATCCCCTGTTCCCCTGTGCCGCCGGGGGGAGGAAGGAGAGAAAATTAGGAGTAAAGTTAAGCCCAGGAAGAAGGGAGGGGTGGTGGGAAGGTGTTTTTAAGACTTGGGTTTAATTCTCATTATCCATGTTTTGATTTGATTGGTAACAAATCAAATAATTGATTTTTTTTTTTCTGCACATTGAGTCTGTCTTTTGCCCATGACCATAAGTGGTGAGTGATCCCTGCCAGTCCTTGGCTCAACCCATGAGCTTTTCCATATATTTTCTCCTCCCCGTCCCACAGCGGGGGAGGAGTGAGTGAGTGACTGTGTGGTGCTTTGTTGCCAGCTGGGCTTAATCCATGACAAGATCCTAGAACTGCTGTTGATTCTTCTTATTTGGCAGTGAAGAAATCATCTCATGCACCTATCTCAGGGCATCTGCAGTGGCCATCACCATGGTTGTACTGGAACTTCTGTCAGTGTAGCTTAGACAAGTGAACTGAGCCCCGTCCTAGCCAATTCCTGGATGTATTTTAGAGGTCAGCATGAGCTATGGACCATTCCCAGTGGGCAGTTTGGGTTTGATCACCTTATTCTGGAGGCTAAAAGAGTTTAATTGCAGAGTCACATCCAGACAATGCCGGGTGGCTTTGGGGCAAAGTGTGTCCTGGAAATGTTTAATTAACTAGTACAGTTATGGCCTTTGTGCCTCAGTTCTCCAACTCTAAAATGGAGTATTATTTTGTATGTGTTTTGTGCATGTGTGTACAGTTCAGGGAATAGGAGATGGGATAGTGGATTGTAGATATTAGGGATGTCAAAGACCTATTACATTAATTTTGGGTCCCTGTCCTCTCTTGCACAAAAGGAAGAACCAGTCACAGATCATGTTCTTAGGAATGTGTTTTCATAGGGTGTTACTCAGCTCACTCGAGTTAAGCAAAAGATGAAGAAGTTATTAACAGCATCATGTATGATTAATTCCCCAAACTGCTTCACCAAACCACCCTTGGGTTTTGAATTGGTATTACACTTACAGTAACTGCCAGCATTGTCTCTTTCTTTTCATGACTTTTCTAATTATAATTTCCCTGGGCACATGCCCGGTGTTCATACAATTTTTGGACAACACTGAGGACATTCTCAGTGTTTGTGATGATGAGAAAGAGAGGAATTATGCACAGCATGAAACTTCCTGATGTTTCTTGATGTTTTGAGGTTGCATTCACATGACCAATACTGTTTCTTTTTCTGTTCAACCCCCATAAATCCTCTGGCTGGCACATTGCAAATGCTCATGAACATATTTGGGTCTTTCTGCTTCCCGTGCAAGTCAGTTTCCTTCCTTCTACTTCTGTACTGGACACACACAGTGCTAAGTCCATTCAAAAATGACCACAGATGAAAGCACTCACTGTTTGGATATTCAGCTGCTTCCTACAGCTGGCAGGTAACCAAAGCTTCTCAGATGGCTTATCACGTGTCTGAGAGATGCTCAGATAACGAAGTGACTGAGGACACGTATGGACCTATAGCAGATAGAGCTGATGCGAGTTAGTTAGTACTCAGAGAGGATAGCTTCTTAGGTCTAATGTTTTTGGCTGGGTTAGTGTTAATTGTCTTTGGAGTAGCTGGTATGGTGCTATGTTTTGGATTTATGACCAAAACAGTGTTGATAACACAGGGATGTTTTCGTTACTGCTGAGCAAGTGAGAAGAGCCAAGGTCTTTTCCGCTTCTCACCCCACCCCACCAGTGAGCAAGCTGGGGGGGGCACAAGAAGTTGGGAGGTGACACAGCCAGGACAACTGACCCCAACTGACCCAAGAGATATTCCAGACCATATGACATCATGCTCAGCAATAAAAACTGGGGGAAGAAGGAGGAAGTTTGGGGAATGTTCAGAGTTAGTGTTTGTCTTTCTAAGTAATGGTTACAGGGGATGCAGCCCTGCTTTCCTGGAAATGGCTAAACTGACATGTCTATGCACTCATTATAGTCAATGGGGAGCCAAACTATGAAGCTGAGAGAGCAGTTCAGCTTATCCCAAAATAGACATCTACTTTGGGGAAGTCGAATGACCCTCAGTTCTCTGTTGTCTAAGCGTAGGTGGGGTTTGTCCCTCCAGGCTTCCAGCTGTCTCATCAGAACGGTGTAAGTGTTCCTTAAGTCCTGTGTTATGTCTGCCAGGCTCATGAAGATATCTCTTCGACATTTTAAATGTCACTAAGTATCTATACAAGTAACTACATAGGCAGCTGAATCCCCCTGTGTTTTCCATTGACTAGAATGGGAGCTTCAACACATAGTTCATCTCTATATAATATGCAAGTATACATGTATTTAAATGCAGGTGTTTGGACCTGGAGCTGAATCCCACTTCTTGTGTGATATTTGGAAAATCAATTAATCCCTCTGAATTTCTGCTGCCCATTAATAACACAATTATATCTCCACAAATTCACATCTACGCACTTTGTCAGGCACCGGATCTGTTTCCTCAGAGCACTGCCCAACAAAGCCTTAGGCAACATGTCTGTTATTTTGATGTACATTTTTTTACATGTTACTGTGAAAAAAACTAGTGGCCCAGTCCTAGAGCCATGGCTCCACCAAAGCCTGTGCAACCCATACATAGGATAAGACAGGTGTATGCTGAACAGAGCTTAGGGGCAGAGAAGTAGGGAGCAGGTATCATCTGAGGGCTGACCATAACACACATAGCCACTGTCAGTCAAGCCTCTTGGAGAGATCTGAAAGGCAGCAATGCTTGGGAAAAACTTGCATTCAGTTTCAGCGCTGGTTTGTATCGCTGCTGTTTCTGCTGGGCAGGTTTTATGGTATATAAGGGTGATGATATGCATTATCTATAGGCCAGTGCACTAAAGCCTTGTCCCAGCAATAGATCCCCCACCAGCAGGAACTCCTTCCAGCCTCCATATCTTTGGCACTGACAGAGGACTCTGCTTTCTGTCAGTGTATTTGTGCAGTGACACATATTCTCTAGTGATTAGATTAACGTTGGCAAAGGCAATATGAAAAACCCACACAGATTACCACTGTCACCCACAGTAATTACATTTATTCATTTCCATTTAGCCAAGTTTTTACAAGCTGAGCAAGGGGCCAAATAAGCAATAAACACAGAGGCAAGAAATTAAAATGCTGATCCGTTCACTGTGAAAACAATCAAACCATCATCTTTCTTTAGGCAGCTCATTCATCATCCAAGAGGGCCACAGTGTGCTGATATGGAGGGCTGGAAATCTAATGTTATTACATGTAAATTCACTAACATGAAATTACTGCCCCTGATGTGATTTTACTAATAAATTAGTTCATTTCTACCGTTTCGCAAGAGAGTTTAGGGACCATGGAGAATTGTACGTGAGTCTCGTAATCTTGCCTGCTTTATTTCAAGTGAACAGGCAGTTTAGTTCCTCCCTCCACCACCATCCCCTGCTTCTCCCTGTGGCTCTTGCCTTGGCTCTGTTTCATTAGGGGATAAATAGTCATATTTTTACTGTCTTGGGGCCAGTTTTGTTGCCTCGGGTGCAGGAGAAGAGTAAGAGGACGGATGTTCCTTGGCTTTGCATTTTACTGCTGTGGCACTGATTGGGAGAAGCAACTATCTAGACCTTCATCAAAGTTTTCTGAGCTGCAAAGTCTGTACAACTTGAGTTTTACGAACCAAAATTTCTTTTTTACACCAAAATTAGTGGGGCAGGAACAGCCAGTTCCTAAGCTAATAGCAGAGTCACAGGGCTACGGTGAGTAGCATCAGAAAAAAAAACAGTTTACGTAAGGAAATAATGAGACAACTCCATTTTCATATCTTTCAAAATAGTTTTTGCACTGCATATCTCCTTTAGGTCAAGGCACCAGCTTTCAAGGTACACTTCACTGGTGTGCAGGCAATGTAAATGACTTGAGGTCAATGACCATACATCTATTTGCACATCATGAAGAATCTGGTCCACCAACTTCAATGAGCTTCAGATTTATGTAAAGAGTTGTAACAAACTCAGAGGCTTTGGTAGAGTTGCTCCTGATTTGCAAAGGCATTAAGAGGAGAATGAGGTTAGGATTAATTTCCCATTTTTTCCCTGTTCAATTTGCTTCTTATAAATCCTCAGTGAGAGGATCTGGCCAGTCTGCAGAAGGAACTGTGCTTTATTCTTCCAGACATATAGATGGCTTTTCAGTCTAACTCAGCAGCAATATTTCTCCGTCTACATCCATTGCTCCCCTTGAAGCCAATTGCAAGATACAAGTCACTCAATGCTGAACCTGGTCCTTTTCTCTCCTCAGCTGTTAGAGAGCAAATTTGGCTGGTGCTTCTTCTATCACTGGTGGGTCAAACCAATTCCAGACCATCAGGTCTGCTTTCCCTGCCACCATGGCTTTGCAGTGGTAGCAAGAACCAGCAGTGAAAACTCACCTGTTGGTACCTATGAGATCCACCTGGAGCAAATTCACATATCAAAGTTCCAGTTTTACACCAAGCAACTTTCCAGAGCAGTGGCGAGATCCTCATTGTGTTTAAATCTCTTAGATTCACTGGAGTTGTATCAGTTTATAACACCAGGGTGGAGGGGAAGTGTGTTTCAAAAGCAGCTGTCAGTTCTGAAGTCTCACTGTTTATTTGCTGTGTTGTCATGTATATTCAGTGAGTGAAGTTATTTCATTTCCCCCTTCCTCACCTATTCTAGCTCTGCCTTGCATGTTTAGCATCAAGGGCACATCTATATCTCACTGTATGTGTTTTATAGTGCTTTGGCCAATAAGACTCTGGAGAGGATTTGGGTCCTTCATTGCTACCAGATAAATAAGGACATTTATCTGCTATAATACAGGTGTCAAAGAATTATATGCCTAAGCCTGATCCAGTTATCTAAGCTCTTGCTATAGTCAATGCGAAGAAACAGACCTTTCTAAGAGGCTAATTTTGAAGTAGATGACTAGCTGGCAGTGCCTAAAATAAAAATATATATCAGTATTTTTCTTCTGGTAATTTGGAGTGCCCTTTTGCTGTGATTTTCTTGATCATCTCCACTTAATGCACTTCAGTTCATCACAATTCATTGGTTCATTTGGTCTCAGACTGCACTAACAGGATTACTTTCAAATGAAGTTAAACCAGAAGATAAACTCTAGAATTGTACCTGATATATTCTAACTATGAATGGGAATGGGAACAAATTAGAGCAAAGTGAAATCCCTCTGAAATGGCTACAGCATGGATGTTAGGACTGCAACATGGATTGTTTCAATCTACAAATCCAATCCTGTTTGCCCAGACTACATATGAAGATAGGTACTGCCTATGTTTTCCTTCTGCCTCAAAAAGTTGTCCTGAGCTTACTCTTAATTTTGAGATAGCTGAGTAATGTAAGATGAACCTCAACTGAGGAAATAAATTTTATTTCTGGGTCAACACTTTGGCAAAACACAATGTTAACTTGTGCAAGGTAATCACAGGACAAACAGAATTGTAATATTACATCCCTATTGTTAGGAGTACAGCCACTGTAAATAACTTCTGACTGAAGAGCTGTTATTTCATTAAGGAAACAACTAAAATTCCCAATAGTCTTTCTACTCAATAAGCTGATTATGTGTAAATCAGCCAAACTTGCTGTCAATATGGATGAGCTGTTGACAAATTTAGTAGTTTTTCTTATCTTGATTGTCTAAAAAATGAAATTATACAGTCAGAAGGACCTCAATATGTCAGGAGTTAATATCTGGATCACTAAGATTTACCTACCAGTCATGTCTGAATGAGGATGGGATGACAGAAGCAGGGGCAGTGATCAAGGTAAGGGCTGTGCTGAAGCAAGAAATCCTGTTTCTGTCCTCACCTACTCTGAAGTAAATTATAGGGTTGTTCCAACCAGGCCTTTAGACTTTCATCAGAATAGAACTAGGGTAAAACACATTTCAGGCTTACAAAAGCTCACTGCATCCAAAGTAGGACATAAAGTCAAGCACCAGGTCACGGGACCAATCCACTCGTGGTGGAACTCCTCTGCAGTCATCATAGCCAGGGTGACTGTGGCACATTGCTCTTATGTTTCAAAGGCTGGTAGGTATCATGGACATTTAATTTATCGTCAGTCCTGTCTTCAGACTAGTCTTGCATTCAGAGTGAAATCCAGGCCAAGGGTCTTTGACTTGGTTGAGGAGCACTGACACGCTTTCCCCTTCCCTTGCAAAACTTCAGCTCCAGCTGACTCAAATGCTAGGATATCTGCTGGTGCACCCCTGGCTCTCCACGTGGAGACTGTTATAGCTGAGCTGATGGCCATGTTAAAGACATGACCACATTCATCCTACCTAACCTTAGGTATCTGACTCACCTAAGTGACTCACTTCAGTGACTCACCTAAACAGGCAACGCATTCGGCATAGACATCCTAGATGGTCTGTAGGAAGGTATCTTCTGCAAGTCACCCAGTTCTTAGGTTATTGCTGGACATGTTATGGTTCTCCCTCTTATTCCACCTACCTTATGTCTTCTGCTCCATGCTTGCTTCAGCCATAGTTATTTATATTACATCAAGGCCTAGAGACATTGCTGAGGTTGAAGTTTACCTGTACTAAAGCCAGAACAAGAGAGCCTTGCTCCCAAATGCCTAACCCTCAATCTAGGTAGCTGAAAGAGAGAGTTTGCAAAGAGGTATAGGAGATTAAGTCACTTGTTCGATGTCCCATATGTAGTCCGTGGTGAAGCCATAGCTGACTCCAGGCTTTCTGACATCCTCTTCTTTGCTGTATTCATTAGATTACAGTGCCTTGCTGGGAAAAATCTCAACATGCACATCAGCCTGCTTTGGCCCAAAGTGATCAAACATCACTCAATGCCAATCAAGCCTTATGAGGAATTAAGAGGAAGCTTGTAAAAGTATCGAGAGATACTGTGTTTGCTTTTCTTTATCCCTGGGATAAATCCAGGAGCCTCTCCTTTGCTGATTTTGTGTTATGCATTTGAAAGTATTGTTGGAGCAGATCAAAACCTGAGGAAGCGAGAGGGGTATTGTTTTGCACAGGGGTGTTTTGAGGCCTCGGGTTGCTTATACAGCAAAATAAAGCAGTGCTGACTTCTTTCTTTTCTTGCAAAGATCCTTTAGGAATTAGTCTGGCAATTCCAGCACCAGAGAAGGGCTCTTCCTTTGCTAATCACCTGGCTTTATTCGGCTCTGAAACTCACTTGGAAGCTCCCTGTGTGTGCATTAACCAAAGGTACAGGATTATGTTTGTTTAATAATATAGTGGTGTCTTGCTGAACAACTGTAATTTCCATGTACTTATTGATCTTAATTTATAATGCCATTAGCTTTCTAAACTGCCATTAACTAATGATGGGCTCTGTAGGCTTAACAGCTCTTTCAAATCAGTTGCTGACAAGTGGGCCCCAGAAGCATTTGTCAAAAGGGTAATGGATCCCTATCAGAGTGGCAATAAATTAGGTTATAGTCTTATCAAATTAAACAATGGATGAAGGAAAATTAGCTATCAATAAAAATCTATAAAGCTGTCCTGATTATTCCCAGTCAATTATATCAATTAGAGATCAAACAGTGAACCCCCTGCAGTACGTTAAATAGAACTAACCGGGGCCAAAGGCGGCCAAATTGTGTTACAAAATGCAACACCACGGGCAGCTGTAGGAGATAATCATTACTGTCATTGACAAAGGAGCTGCTTTATTAGAAAGCTGGATGTTGCCTGCAGGCAGGCTTCTGGCAAGAGGACAAAGGCTCTGCAATGAAGAAGGGGAAAGAGGCTTGAACCTGGCTGCCAGTGTGAGGAGTGTGTTTCTGGCTGATAGCTCCCCCAACTTTTGTCATTTAAAGCAGGCTGGCCTTCATCAAGTTCTGCTGAGTCCTCTGAGAAGTGACTTTGTCGGGAGACTCCTTTCCCTCTCTCCTTTGTTTTTTAAAGCTATGCTCTTGATCTTCTTTTCACTAACAACACACTATGCTTTAAAGATGTAAACTTCTTGTAGTGCTATTATGGTCCAGATTGTAACTTTAGGCGTAGACTAAAAGGTGGTGCTGAGGGGTGATATCCCAGCAGCTACCGTATGAAGCGACATATACTAGAAATTGCCTCAGAGACCTGAGTAGGTCTTCCTTTCTCTGTCAGACAGTCTTTGCATCTATGGTGGGAAAAGGAGTCTCCTGCCCCTTTCGTATTGGGATACAGATGCCAAGCCAGCACTGCTTCATTAGGTCACCCTCCCAGAGACTGTCCTAGGCTGGAGTGGTCTGCTTGTGTCCATGCTGGAACTAGATGATCTTTAAGTTCCCTTCCAACCCAAACCATTCTATGATTCTATGATGTTTTCTATTGTGGCTCATGACACACAAGGATTTGAGCTCTTCTCCCCATTGGAGACTGACCATAGGGTACCAGGACCTATGCTTAGATATATCTTTGAGGGATGAAAAAGATCACACAGATAATTCCCAGAAGGCCCCAAATTTTCCATCTGTTTCCACAACATTAGCAGTGCCCTCCACAGCAGTCTGTGTGAATTTTATCCTCAAGCACCAAATTCCAGCAAGCTGCAGTAGGGCTGTACACCTGCATGTCTTAAACCTTCATGGGATGACGATGTTGAAGGGAAGTTTGGCTCCAGCTCTTCTCATGGCCACTGGATGTGGCCAGCTCTGTGAGACAGTACTTGTGTTTATATGTCCCTGCTCCTGGGAGAACTTCCCCTCAAGCTCACTGCCACTTGAAATCTCAGCTAAGAAATGAGCTGCTACTGCAGGCTATCAGCCATGAGCTGTCTTCTGCTTTTTTTCTTTAAAAAGTTATAGTTTATTACAGGCTTTCTGTAAAGTGTTTTCTGTCTGTCAAGTGGGAAGAATAATCTGTGGATCATTTTGCTTTCCATGCCCCCTTTGTAGCTGTCTGTAGCTTCAAAGGAGTAAACTCAGTGACTTAGGTGGTCCCTTTTAATTTCCCCCATGTGTTGAAACCTTTCTCTGAACTTAGTCTTCAGACAAGGCTGGCTCCCCAGTATGTAGACTCTGACATTAGACTTTGGGCTCCTGCTTGATCCAGAACAGAATTTGGCAATTATCCATCTCCTGGACCAAGACCTGAGCAGCAATATACTTTGTGTTGGCCAATATTGCCAGTAGGAGCAGCTGAGTACAGACATTTTTAATTCTGCCTGCAGAAAATGTGGGATCAGATTCAGGAGAAAACAGGCTTCTTTTTAAAATTAAATACTGTTTTGCTCTCTTCCTTTCTCTTCTAAATAGGCACAGACACACAATCACATCGCTACTGAACACAAACCCCTCTTCACATAAGAGAACACAAAAAGACATAAGACATCACCATTACAGGCTGCAAAATGAGGCACCCAAGCTAGGAAATACTGAAATTAAGGTCACCGTAGTATATCTAAATCAGCCCATTTTTGATAATACTTCACAGGGAAATCCTTGATACTATGGTGGTGTTTTACAAAATCTTTTGTGAGGCTCCTTGCTATTCCCTCCTTTGAGCAAAGTGATGGTCCAGCAGCATAAAAAACGGAGCAGCACGGTCATGGTTTGAACCTGACAGCTGAATTACTTCTACTATCACATCAGCTACTATAACATAAAAGGTTTCCTTTGTTCCTTCCTTAAATTTTATATTTAATCTAGTCGAAGCTGAGCTTTAGGGGTGCAGCCCTCAAACTCTGGACTAAACTCCCAAAGATACCCAAAGTCACCCTAAACTTCACTTTCTTCTGTTCAGATCAGCAGCACAGGTCTCTGCTTTATGTTTGGTAACACAAACCTGCAGGTACACATGTGTGTAGTAATTTAGAAAAATTACAAAACAAAACACACCCCACACTCATGCTTTTTCCAGTAGAAGAGTGCTGAGAGATCAAAAATTGATTGATGTTATTCATATTGCACTAAGGAGTACCGGAAGGCTTTCAAATACACAGCGATGAGACTAGACTTGAATAGAATACCTGTAATATTTCTTGCTGAGCAAAGCATTTAGTAAATGGAAGTGAAGATGTTGAAATTTGGTCCTAAAGGGATGCCGGGATGTAACTGTTCAGGTTTTTGATCCTGCTCAGACTTTTGAACGTGCTTTATTGCGTGCCTGAGAGTCACCCCTTTCAAGACACAAGATCTCCATCCTTTTTGAAACCAGGCGTATGTGTCAGTACTTGCAGGGCTGGGGTGTGACTGCACGTTGGTTTGTAGTAAAGCCAGTGAGAAAAGAGGAATAGGTTTCTGTTGGGATACCCCCTTTGAAATTTCCACTTCAGAAATCCTGGGTTGTTTGGTTTTTTTTCCTGTGGGCAAATGTCGGTATATAAATAAGTATAGGAATCTCTTTTTCCATTTTCCAACTGTCATTAAAACAACAAAGATGAGGAAAGCAAAATAAATGTACTTTTCATTCAAATTTCCAGGGTGGAAACATTCTGAAATAGAGTAACACCAAGGAAAATCCATGTGCTTCTTTCAAAAATATAGATTTTATGTAGAAAATATTTTTTTACCAGATCTGTAATTTTTAAAGAGTAGTTTCGGAAAGAAACTCATGGGAAAGAAATTGCGCACTAAAACTTTTGCAAGGAGATCTAGGTTAAGCAGTGCCCCTGCTTCATCTCCCCCTCAAATTAACTCAGAGTATTTCTGAATGTAAGGGTGATGAAACATGTAAAGGAGTGCCTGGGGAAGCTGTGAAATATCCATCACTGAAAATTTTACACAACATTAAGAAATTGGAGAGCGAGAGGGGACACCTTCCTTGTGGAAGGGGGAAAGCCTAGTTACCATTTTGGAGTCTTTTCCAAACCTGTTTTGATGACTCTGTTCTGTAGATGGTTAAATAGATGCTCAGGATTGTTGCCAGTAACTATGTCAAGACTTATTAGAGGAGCTTGACCCCTACAAATCGATGGGCCCTGACAATATCCACCCGGGGGTGTTAGGAGAGCTGGCTGACATCATTGTGAGGCTGCTCTCCATAATCTTTGAGAAGTCATGGAGATCTGAGGACATCCCTGAAGACAGGAAGAAGGTTAACATCACCCCCATCTACAGGAATGGCTTAAAGGAGGATCCAGGAAATTATAGGCCCATAAGTCTTACTTCAGTCCCTGGGAAAGTTATGGAATGAATCCTCCTGGGGGCTAATCACAAGTGAAATGAAGCATGTGATTGGGAAAAGCCAGCACGGATTCACCAAGGGCAAATTGTGCTTGACAAACCTGATGGTCTTCTATGACAAAAAGTAACCTACTTGGCTGATGTGGAGTGAGCAGTGGACACCTGGATTTCTCTGAGGCTTTTGGTATGGTTTCCCACAGCTTCCTCCTAGAGAAACTGTTGCATTACAGTCCTGACAAGTGGCCCGTGCGGTGGGGGGGAACTGGCTGACACTGTGCACCCAGAGGTAGCTCCTTTTCGAACTGTCAACCTGTCAGAAGTGGGGTCCCCCAGGGATCGATATTGGGCCTAACGCTGTTTAATATCTTCATGAGTCGTCTGGATGATGGGATCAAGTGTACCCTGATGAAGTTTGCTGATGACACCAAACTGAGTGGGGGAATTGGATACTTCAGAAGGGAGAGCCACCCTGCAGGAAGACCTAGATAGGCTGGAAGAGTGGGCTAACAAAAAACGTATGAAGTTCAGCAAGGACAAGTTTAAGGTCTTGCACCTGGGAAAACATAATCCAGGAGTGCAGCACAGGCTGGGATCCACCTGGCTGGGGAGAAGCTCTGTGGAAAGGGACCTGGGGGTCCTGGTGGACAACATGCTCAGTATGAGTGAACAGTGTGCTGCTGCAGCAAGGAAAGCCAACAGGATGCTGGGTTGCATCAACAAGAGCATCACCACCAGAGATAAAGAAGTCATTATCACAACCTACTCAGCTCCTGTCAGGCCACTGTGTTTGGTTTTCATTCCTGCTATAGAAAAAAGATGTGGACAGGCCAGAGAGGGTCCAGAGAAGGGCCACAAAGATGATCAAAGGACTGGGAACCCTGCCATATGAGGAAAGGCTGAGAGAACTGGGTTTGTTCAGCCTTGAGAAAAGAAGGCTTCGGGGAGACCTTATCACCATGTTCCAGTATTTAAAGGGTGGCTACAAAGAAGATGGATACTGCCTTTTTACAAGGAGTCACATGGAAAAGATGAGGGGTAATGGGTACAAGATACTCCTGGGGAAATTCTGGCTGGACACAAGAGGAAAATTTTACACAATAAGAACAATCAGCCATTGGAATAATCTCCCCAGGGAAGTGGCGGATTCCCCAGCACTGGACACTTTTAAGATTCTGCTGGACAGGGTGCTGGGCCATCTTGTCTAGACCGTGCTTTTGCCAAGAAAGTTTGGACCAGATGATCCTTGAGGTCCCTTCCAACCTGATATTCTACGATTCTATGATTCTATCATTAATCAATAATAAATGTTAACTGACAATAAGCAGAGAGGCAGCAATTCCAGTTCTGAGCATCTGAAATGCAATCAATCATTTTTTTCTCAAGAGGGCTTATATAGGGCTTGAAAAATATAGTTGTAATGGTGCAGAGTAAAGCAAGACATCCAAATCTGGACAGTATTAGAGTATGGAAAATATGAGCAAAACTGCTTTATGGATTGCTGTTGTCATTATTAAGTCTTATCAACAGCTTGGTTCTTGCTTCTAATGCAACACGGCCACACAGAGAAGGAGCCATGGGTGTTAGATGTGACTTGGGTTTTCCTTCTCACCTAAAAGCTGCTTTCTGGATGTGCTTGACAGTCTGTGCCAGGCAAATTATCATTCTTAAGGTCTTGCTGCAGATATGCGAGCTTCACTGCTAGCTTCACCTGTGCAGTCAGTAAGGATCCACATTATAAAAGCTTAATTTCTTAGGTAGTAACATAGATTTAGAGAGCTCGAAGTGGTGGAAGATGACCACCCTCAGACTGCCTTCTGGGAATGGTCCTAGATTTGTGATAAGCCCTAAGCTGTGCTTGAGCATTTTGGGGGTCACAGCTAGCTGGAGGAAGCATATCAATTTAGAAATATAACTGACCAAGGTCTGGTGTACAGGAGCATGCGGAAGAACATATGAATGTAGTCAGAAGATTCTCCATGGTATTTCAGTGTTTAGAAACCAGAAATGCCCTGTAACAAGGTGGGAGTTGGGCATCTCATGCTATTCAACCTCTAAGGTCACTCACACAGCCTGTGGCAGAGCAGGGAACCAGCTCCTCCTTTCCCAAATTTCCATAACACCAGCATTTCTGATTTCTAGGCATCTGAACAACTCAAAAACAATGCATAACCCTGTCAGAATAGCATATGGATAAAGGCAAATGTTGGATTTAGGAAAGTCCAGTGTTCAGGGGCACAGATCGCTACTCTGTGCACAGTAATAGGGAAGTCACCCTTTCCAATCCTTTCCATATTCTATCTTCAGTCCTAGGAGCCAGCTTCCTATATATCTTCCTGAGTAATCTATTTGGCTGCCCTGAAAAAGTTTAGTCTCTCAAATTCTTCCTTTCCGTCTTAGAGATCTGCTCATCCTCATTTCCTGCTCTGACAGTATTAGCCAGAAGACTAATTGGAGGCCAGAAAGCAGCTAATGATGCAAAGTTTCCTGGAAAAAAAAAGACTTTTAAAACAGCCCAAGGACTGACAAATTTGGATTCACGTAGGCATGCTCTGTTGCAGAAGTTTGGGTCACTAATCTTCCCTTTTAACGGAGTACCTCTGCAATTTGATTCAAGGACTCCTTTCCAAGCAACGAGACGCAGCATTAGACACCAGACGCAGAGAAAGTGGGGTGGTTGCATGGAGGGGGGAAGGGAAAGAAAGTAATTTAGCATCTGGTGAAATGGATTGTGAACACACAGAAGATGTTACACTGTTAAGAGTTCTCTGTCTCCCTTTCCCTCTCGCTCCTTCTTTTATTAAAGGCCTAGGCAATTTAAAAATGGAGACAGTGTATCCCACTTAATAGCGTTGCTGTTAATCTTCTCACCAGTCAGCTCTCAGCTCTAAGTATCGAATGCAAAAAAACCCTCCTCCTGTCACCAGCTGTGGTTAGGGAGCGACTGTCCTCAGGGGCTCCAAGCCTTAAAAAAAAAAAAAAAAAAAAAAAAAAAAAGAAAAAAAAAAATTCACCACTGAGAAAAGGCAATAACAGGAGTCTGCTGTTGTCTAACCTGCCATATAAATGAAACAATCAAAGAAGACAACAAAGGAAACTCCACTAACATCCAGAGGCAAAAGCAGTTTGCTGTAATATATCCTGGCTTGGGGAACTATTTTTAGCCAAACCCCTCTTTTTTTAACAGACATACACAATCTCTTTCTAATTTTGATTAAGAGAGGAGAGGAAAAAAAAACAACTCAAAGACAGGTAGGGAAGATGTGAAGAGGCAGCCTGTTACAAGAGAAAGCTGAATTAAAGCAAATCCTTGTGCGTGTATAAAGGATGAAAACAAAAATTTCTTTGAATGTTTAAATAAAAGCAGGTTCTGATATTAGCACTGTTCAGGCCTCTGAAAGACTCAGTCATTACTGGTATTTAATATTTACACTGTGATCAAATGTAGGTGCTAATGGCCTGAAACCCCGTTGTGCTTGGAGCTGTATTGACATTGATGAAAGAGATGGTTCTGACCTCAAATGTATATATGTATTTATATAAATTAAATTTATATACTTAATATATACAGGTGCATACCTGCATTTGTGTAAGCAAACATACACACACATTGCAAGTGGCACGTGTTATGTATATAAAACACACATTTAAAACATAATAATGAAATCTTTTTAAAAAATCTTTCTGAGATTTGGGATGGGGTTTAATTTTGAGATTTCTGTTTCCAAACTTGGTTCCTGAGCCATGATTTTCTCATCTAGTTATGGATCTCCCAGAGCTAAAAAAATACCCAGATATTCCCCATTCACTGTCAAACCCTGAATTAGCAGCACTAGAGAAATGAACCTGTGTAGTAGCTTAAGGCCACGTGAGTGATTTATGGCTGGCACCCACAATCAACACCAGACTATCAGGCCATAGTTAGAGCATTCAGCTTGTAGGGAAAATCCTTTAGTTCTGCCCTACAAATTATTTGCAGTCTCAGGACTATCTAACACATGTATGAGCATCATCACATATAACTGTTTCTGTATAAATGTCATCATATCTAACTTTAGAAAAGACATCTGCATTTGAGCTGGTTGCCTAACTGCCTTTGTAAACAAGTCACTAGTTTGCAGGTGCAGTTCTTTCTTCTTCACATGACCCTTTCTTCTTCAGATGACCGTACCCCAGAAGTATTACACCTCTCCACAGATGATATGTAGAGATCTGTCTGCAATGAGCTCAACTGTAGACAGATTAAATTCACCCATGGTGCACTGTGTTTTGGCTATATTTTGGTCCAGTTTCAATAGATGGGGTGTTTTGTATTCTCTAGAATGATTATTCAAGAGCCTGCAGATTACAGCACAGTCACAGGAGATGTGGTTTGAATAATACCAATCTGAAGTTGACCAGAGTAGACTCCTTACCAAAAGACAAACCCAAGCTTTGCTCATTAATGTCTCTACCTTGAGTACAAAGTTCCTGGATCAGAAAGGTTGATGATATCTAACATGCATGCCTGAACTGGCCTCTAATCTCTAGAGAACCTGCGTTCACCTGCTGTTAGCATCTCCCACACTAAGCATATGTGCTTTCCAGATTGCCATTTGGAGGCATCTGACCATCTCCACTGAATGTATGGGGAATATACAACCCTAAACTGGGCACTCTTGGTCATCCCTTTGGAATCAAAACCTGAAGTTTTATCCACTTATGCCCTTAGGTCTGGAGGTCATAATTTTGATACCATGTAATGGCCACGAGCATAGTCATTACATAGCAAACCTTCAGGATAAATTCCTGTTAGTTAGATAACAGCCCTGGGCAAAGCACTAGTTATTAAGGAACTTTAAAAGTAAGTTGGCAGCTTGGAGCCATCAGCCCCTTAAAATCTACCAGTCATCTCCTGGAAAGTTGTTTAACAAAAATAAAGCTCTAAGAAAAAAAAAAAAAATGTTCCTGTTGTTGCTGGCAGTCTTGGCTGAGAGCCAAAGTACTACAATGGTTTGCTTGCTGCTGGAAATAAAAATTGCTATCCACAACTGTCAGTACTTGGGAGAAATATCTCCTTGTTTTGTGAGAGGGTTCTAGAAGGCAACTGCACAGATTTCCATTGAAATACCTTCATGTCAAAGACACATCCTTTGTAAAGGGTCACTGCTAATTAATAGATCACCTTTATTAAAGATGAACCCATTTTTGCCGTGCCCAGTGGGTAAATAATGGGCATACCATCCTTTCTAATATCCTCTATTAGTGCGCTTATAGACATTTATAATTCAGAAGTCTTATATCCATAGCACACTTATTCTTGCTATTAATCATTCATCAGCCTTTGATAAAATCTTGAGCAACCTATCCCTTTACGTGAAGAGTGACCAACAGATTGACAAATCAGGTGTGGTGACTGGAAAGCCAAGTTAGTGTTCTGTTATTTTTATCCATCCCCTTTCAAACTTTAAAAACCATATTTATTATGAGTTCATTCTGGTAATGAATATGTTGTGCTCAATCTGTAAAAGTGAAAAAAATTAAGGCTCTTGAGACTTGATTCTGTATGGAAGGCCAGCAAGCAAAGAAAATGTGGGGAGGAGGGCAAGAAGGGTTTTGTTATTGCAAGCTTGACATGAACGGATGTAAATAATTATGAGCGACTGAAAATGCGTTCAGGCTGTTTTTCAGGCAGGGCTGTCAGGAAATTCGAAGCTATGGTGGAGCCTTCAGAAGTGGCCATCTCCATCTCCCATCCTTCTGTTTCATATCTGGCAAGAGGGTTTGGGCGATGTGGTAGCACTAACAAGGTGGGTATGTCATGGAATCAGGAGCAGGAGCTCACACTTCGCTGGTTGTTACAAGATGATCAAGGTGTAAATGTTGACTTTGGCAAATGGCTTTACAAGATGGATGGAAGAGGTGCATCCTTTCGCTGGTTATTGCTGCCTAAAGAAATCGATGTTTCTTAGCTGTAATGGTCCAACTGACCACCTCACCCAAGCTGATCATAGAGGACCACTGAGGACTTACAAAGTCAGCAAGCGCTTATTGAATCATACACTCCTTTCCCCCCTTTATCTCCCAGCTGCGTTTAGATTTAAACACCATTTCTGTGAAACACTCAACTTCTTGCTGTTAATTTCAAGCCCGGCTGACAGAGCTCAGCTTGGATCTCGTACCCGTTGGGAGCCGATAAGCAGTTTCCACTCACAGATCACACATAGCTGAGTGATGTTCAGAGACCCCCTTGTTCCCCCAGCCCTGCGCCCTGCGAAGTGACATTAGCTCTGGGTAATGATCTGTAAATGTGTCAGAACTGTGCCACCTAGTGACACCGCTGCCTAGTTCCTTTGGTGAAGTCACACTGATCGCACAACAGCAAGCCGTAATATAATTAGCGCTAATTTGGTTTCTCGGTAGCTGGCTGCTGCACAGCTCCCTGCTCAGACACTCTCTGCTTCTCCAGAAGACTTTTCTCAATGTAGTAAGAGCTTCATTAGGGTTTTGTTTCCTCCATTTTTTATTGTATAAGACATTTTTTTTTCTTCCTTAGGTATTTTTTAAAATGGATTTTCTGCACATCAAAATGAATCTAAACTGCATGAGGACTTTAGTAGGGAGCAATCTGTTAATGACATGTGCTGGATTTTTTTATACCTAACAACTAGAGCTGAGTGGCAATTTCTGGACAGTTTTTTTTTCAAATTATGTAGTACAAATTCCTTAATATAAGAACACTTTGCTTTTGACAAAGTTTCCATCTCCAAAAATTGTGATTCTACTTTTCTGATTGCCAGTTCTTCCTGTTTCAAAGTCCCTTAAAGCAAAGTTCCAGGTTTCAGTTGGAAATATCCATTAAAACAGTGGTGTATACTGTAGAAAATGTGAAATTGAAGTAAATAGTCTGGTTGATCCAAATCAGTTTTGGGGAATTATTTTTTCTTATTTTCTTATTACTGTTCTTGCTGTTTTTGAGATTTTGTCCTTTTCTGTGAATGCAGTGCAAGAAAAGTTCAGAAAGCTAAATATTTTTCTTGGTTAAGAAAACTATTCCAAATTAACTTTCCTCGTAACAGTCAACGCCAACAACTTTAATGTGTGCAGTATAACCTACCTCGTTTTTGATATGGTGCAGTAGAGAGCTCAGAGAGCAGGAGCCCAATGACATGATCAGACAGCAGATTTCAAATAAACAGAAGGTTGCACTTCTTTTGTTTGTTTGCTTTGTGGGTTTTTGTTTGCTTTTCATAAAACCTAATCATGTTGCATAAGTGATTGCATTGAGATATTGTAGAAGCTTAAAGTATAAATTACTTATAAAAAACCCACAAACTGAACTAAATTCATGAAGGCTAATCACAGAATCATGGAATAATGAATAATCCAGACTGGAAAGGACCTCTGGAAGTCATCTGATTCAATCCTTTGCTCAAAGTAAGGTCAGCATGGCAGTCATAATATTCCTGTTTTCCTTCAGCGTGTAGTGTGCATGGCGGATGGTGATTACTTGAGAATCCCCAAAGCTCAATGGTTGCGTGCTTTAATGCTTTTGCAACAGCACGATGTCCAGTTTTCAGAGGGTCACAAAGCAAATGTCAGGAATGATGTCCCATAAAATTCAACAATACTTTGCTATATATAATAGCCTAAATGAAAGTACATATTATTAATGAGTTAGAATGTTTCTGTTTGCAGCTGCTAAATGCAGACTTCTCCACAGAAGCTGGTCACCCTTGGCTCCTTTTATAGTCATTGTAAAGCAATTGGCACTAGTAGAAGTAATTCATCTTAGAGTAGATGCCTAAAACAGGTCAGATGAATCATATCCTGGCAGAACCTCTTTCTTTACTGACTGTAAAGGAAATTTAGGATTGACCTCTTTAAATTGCTCTTATTTTGGAATTTTAGACAAATTTCCTATTTAAAATTTGCTGGGGTTGAAATTGTCAAAATTGCCAAAATATTGTGTTTCCCAGCCTTAAAGTTTAAATTTCCAAGTTTCAGCCTGAAACATTCTCATTAAACATATGGATTATGGTTAAAAAAAAAAAGGGTATATATTGAATTGAAAGGTGACATTGAGTTTAGCTATATTGATACATGTAGCTGGTTATTTTAATATTAATGTCTTCCACCTACTTGTCTTTTCCCATTATTAGCTATTGAATTATTTTCCAAAGAAGATCAGCATCTTTATCATCATTTTAGAGACATGGAAATTGTGGCACAGAAGGATCCCAGAATCATAGAGAACATGATTGGAAGGGATGTCTGGAGGTCCAGCCTCTCACCAAAACAGACTACAGCAAACACTAGACCAGTTTAAGCCAGGGTTTTGTCCAACCAAGTCTTGAAATCCTCCAAGGATGGAGTTTCTATGACCTCTGTGGGCCCCGATTCTGGTGCTGCACAACCTCCTAGTGAAAATGTTTCCCTGACAGCCAATCTGAACCTTCCAAGCTGCAATCCGTGGACTTGACTGTGGTATCTGGAGACAATTGAGAAATGTTTTGGTCTGTTGTATTTGTAGCTACATGTCAAGTCCTTATGGGTTGTTATTAGAATGCCCCATGGACTCCTTTTTACAGTTCTACACAAGACCTACCGCTGCAAAGTCTCATTGTAGGTGACTTGCTCTAAAATCCTTGATTTAGTAGCTGCCTGCTGGACCTTCTCCAGTTTCTCTGCATCCTTCTTGAACTGGGGCCCCAAACTGGACACATTATTCCAGATGTGGCTTCAGCAGCTCTAAGCAGAAGGGATAAGTTCCCTCAGTCTGCTGGATACACTCCTGTGCTGGATGCACTCCTGTACAGTGTAGAGATCAGTGTATGGTTTGCTATATTCATGATGACAGGACACTGCCAGCTCATATGTAACCTGGTGACCACTGTGATCTTCACATCATTTTAACTGGAGGCACAACTCAGCCAGTCAGTTCCCATCGGGTTATTCTACTCCAGGTGCATCACTTTGTACTTCTCCTTATTGAATTTCACAAAGTTTCTTTTGTCCCAGTCCTTAAATTTCTCCTGTTTCCACTGGATTGAAGCACTGTCATTAGCTGTGTCAGCCACTCTCTTAGCTTAATAACATCTGCAAATTCGTCGAGGGTGCACTTTGTCTCAGGTGGAGGGTGCACTTTGGCCAAGTCATTGATGGAGATAGTAAATTTAGAATGGAATGGAATAGAATGGAATAGAATGGAACGGAACGGAACGGAATAGAATAGAATAGAATAGAATAGAATAGAATAGAATAGAATAGAATAGACTATTTCAGTTGGAAGTGACCTACAACGATCATCTAGTCCCACTGCCTGACCGCTTCAGGGCTGACCAAAAGTTAAAGCGTGTTGTTAAGGCCATTGTCCAAATGCCTCAAACACTGACAGGCTTGGGGCATCAACCACCTCTCTAGGAAGCCTCTTCTGGTGTTTGACCACTCTCTCAGTAAAGAAATGCTTCCTAATGGCCAGTCCAAATCTCCCCTGGCAGAGCTTTGAACCTTTCCCATGCATTCTCTCACTGGATAGCAGGGAGATCAGCTCTTCCTTCTCCACTTCCCCTCCTCAGGAAACTGTATAGAGCAATATAAGTCCTGGTATTGACCTCCGGGTTATTCCGTTTCATATCAGCCAACAACCATGTGTTAAGGTACTGATTACTCATCTTTTGAACCTGCAGTTTCAGTCATATTTCAACTCATTCAGCAGTCTGTTCAGCCTCCATTTCCTCAACTTCCAAATGAGGATGCCATGGGAGAATTTGACAAAAGCCTTACTAGAACAAGTTATATCCTCTGTTCTTTCTTACTATGTATAACCTGTCATTTCATTAAAGAAGGAAATCAAAGTGTTCAGATATTTGCCCCTGGTAAATCCATGTTGACTATTCTTAATACCTTCTTGTCCTTTATGTATTTGGAAATTATTTGGAAATCCTACATGACCTTTCCAGAAACTACAGGCCTGACTGTCTCATAGTTCTTCAGCTCATCCTTCATGCCATTCTTGAGGACGGGGAAAACATTAGCATTTTTCAGTCACCAACATCTCCTCTCGATAGCTACCATTTTTCCTAAATGATAGACAGAGGCTCACCCAGCCACATTAGCTAACACTTTTAGTATTCTCAAGTGTATCCTACCTGGTCCAGTGGATTTGATAGCATCTCCCTACCAAGCCATGTCAATACATACAGAGGTCTGGAGCAGTCTTTGCTTGTGAAAAGTGACACAGAGAAGGCATTGTGCACTTCAGCCTTTTCCAAACTGCTGATGAGTAGGTTGTCTCCTACATCCAGCAGTGGATCTGCATTTTCCCTGACCTTCCTTCTGCTACTGGCACACCTGTGGATTCCCTTCTTCCTGCTATTATTCTTCTCTGTCTTAGTGTTAGCTGGTCTTTGGTCTTTTCCTTTCATCCCTAAAAGCCCAAGCCCAATCTCCTCCTCTGTTTCTTTTCCTTATTTTCACTTCCTGTATGCTTCCCTTCAGCATTTTAGTTCAAGCAGTTTCTTGATTAGCCAAGCAGACCTGGTGAATTCCTTGCTCTTTCTGCACAAACAGAGCATTTATTCCAGAACTCTTTGGTAGGTTTTCTTTAAAACTATGTCAGCTCTCCACAGCACCTCCTCCTTTTCTGGCTGCTTTCAGGGGAGTCTGCATAGAAGTTTCCACTGACCTAGTCTGCTCTTCAGAAGTCCACTGTTCTGACTCTGCAACCATCTTCCCAAACCTTCCTCCAGATCCTGCAGCCTGGCTGCATCACTGCTGTCCAAACTACCATCTATGGCCATATTCACCACCGGTTCCTCCCTGTTGATGAGCATCAGGGCTAACAGAGCACTGACCCTAGTTGTCCTTTCTAGTATTTACATCACAAAATATCTTACCCAAGGCCACCCGGAGCCAAGAACAGAAACTATTTTTTTGTTTTCAGTGCTGTCTTAAATGAAAATGTTCTATAAATATGTGCAAGCAATGAGGAGAAGTCTCTGAAGACATGTTCCCATCTTTGTGCCTTATTTACTGGAGAAGATGGTTAAAAAGCATCTTATCTTACTTGGGAAAAATAGCTGTACATTTGCCAAGGTCAGCAAGATGCAAAGAGATTTGCTGAGGGCTATATTCTCCTCTCTGATCCGTTCTGCCAATTTCCACTTCATATTCAGCAATCTGTCCGCACATGGGCCTCCTAAGGATGTCAGCAAGAATTCCACAACCACAAGAGAAGAGCTGGGCCCTTCAAAAGTTAGTTGCTCAAGTTAAAACTGCCTCAGGGCAACTTTGACTTATGCATTTGTTTCCTTTGACTTAAGCATTCAGTTCCTTTTGATAAAATTATATGTATTCACAAGCTGCTATTTTGTCTGTCAGGACTGAAAAAGTGTAAATAAAAAGAACTTAAGGTTGGAATGGATTGCTTGGATCACTGAGTCTAGGTCACCCTTTAACACAGACAAGCATATCATATGGTGCCTTTTATAACTTTATCAAGTCCCATCTTTAAACTAGCTAGATTTGTTGTGTCCTAGTGGTCTTCCTGAAATGCTGTTCCAGAGTTTCATTTCTTTGGTGGTTGGAAACCTAATTTCCAGGCTAAAATTATTGTTCGCTTGTTTGTAAGCAGTTGTTCCTTTGCCAGATTTGTCCATTTGTTTAAAAAGCTTTTCTCCCTTCTGCCCTCTTATTCTCTTCTCTCCTCTGTAAACTTGTGCCTCCAAAGGCTTTTATGTAAAACTAATACAGTCCCGCTCTTCTTTCTCTTCACATGTGTCAGTTTCCATTCTACTTAATAGCTATAGTGGCCTCTTTTCCATCTCTTCCAATCTGAAATTTTTTAACTTGGGTGAGCGTGAGTGACCTGTGTAAGGCACATCGCTGTGTGCAGACAAATGAGGCCTTGTCCTTCTTAAAACATGTTAAAAGTCTTGCTGAACAATGCACCCCTTCCTAAACACTTTAAAACACTTCTTTTCTATTGCCAACTCGGTGCTATTGCTAACCCTTTGCCTTCCTAGCACACTTCTGCTATCGCATGCTTTGCACGTCCCTCTTTTGCCTTCTCTGGGCACACTCATCCTGCCTATTTTTTTCCTTTGCTGATCTATATTATACAAAAGAAAGCACCTATTTATTTCTTTTTAAAGAAAAACACACAATATGATTAATAACATAATCACATATTATACTTAGAATAGAAGAGTTTAGTTTAGTTCAGCTGGAAGGGAACCTACAATGATCATCTAGTCCAAGTGCAGTTGGACTTGATTTTAGGTACTGCAGTCTTGGTTCCCCCTGAGATTCTTCTTTGTTCATTGCCATCCTTAACACCATGTTTGAATTAGATGAGAAACTCCTTGGATATTGCTTTGCTTGAAGATACAGCTATGATTCTGCAAAGATTATAATTATGATATACTAAATATATAATACTACTAATAATCCTAAAGTCTGCCTTTGCTGTATCTGTTACCCAGCTGGGGCCTAAACTGGACCTTTTAGAGAAGGAGAGAGAAGAAACTATGAGCCGCCAGCATGATGACTCCCATCTTTCCCAAAAGAAGCCTCGTTGCTGCTATCTCTTTAGCTTCTTCTTCCTTTCTTCCTTGTCTTCCATGAATTATTCCTCTTCCTCAGCTCTTGCTGCTGTCTCCACACTTTTGCATTACCCAACCCCACCTGCTCCTACCTTTCCTCATCTCTACCCTCATGTCCCTGCCTCAATACCTTACCACTGCTGCTGCCTTTCCTGCCCAGTACACTTTCCTTCCTTGAACTACTGCTGTTTTCTCCTCATCCTCAGCTCCCCAGTTGTCAGCTGCTTGTTTGCCCATTTCTCCAGACCTTGCAGCTTGCTTTCTGCTTTTTCAAGCTTTCTCTCTGCATCTTTGCTTCCCTGTTCAACATCCATGTTTTGCTTTCTCCTGCATCTCTCCTCAAACCTATCCCTTTGTCTACCACCAGCTCAATGGTTTAGAACCCATGTTAGCATTTATTCCAATTCTATATATTGCATATAAATATACAAATACATAGTGCTATGTGAACAATGATTTCCATATGTATCCTTTTGCATTGCTGTACCTCAGTGGTTGAAAACTAGTGAACTAGAAGTTGTTTTATGCCCTGAAAAGGTTTTTAAGCTTTCCAGGTTTTTTGTTTTGGGTTTTTTTTTTTTGGTTTGGTTTTTGGGTTTATTTTTTGCAAACTAGCTCTTGTTTGCTACTGAACTGCTGACATGAGAGCCCAGGGGATTTCACTTAAAGGCTTGGCTAGGAAATACAGAGCCAAAGACAGTGATAAAAATGGCAACTCTCCCACCTCACAGAGGGTGGAAGGATGTTTATATGAGCAGCTGTAATTTGGTCAGGGTTCTGGTGTTTAACTTCTCACGCCGCTCGTCAGAAGTGCCAAGGATCTCAGCTCATTCTGTTTTTTGTTCTTTGACAGGGTCTGAAGCCCAGACTAAGTTTGGGTTCCATTACACCAAACACTGTTTGAGCAACCTAGGGTGAAAGTGAGGCCCTGCCATGAGGAGCTTACACTCATTTAACACATTAACTCCCTTGCCAGCATAATGCTGCTTATGCGAAGGAGTGGTAGAGCCTTCCCAGTAAACGAGGAGGCAAGAGCACTGTCTGAAATCTTTTCACCTCTCTTCTCATGGCTTTTCCACCCATCAGGGTTAAATCAGTGGATATGACAACTCCACAGCCCCAGATGGTATAGCTACGGGTCACACGGGGAGTGAAGAGGAACAGGAGGTGCTATTTACGTGTCAAAATAACTGATGTGAACATTCCTGTGACTACTTCAAAGGAACTTCTCATTATCTTTGTTATTATTAAATGCTTCTGTGCTGCTAAGAAGGGAGGCAGGTTAATTGGAAAAATTATGTTTAAACTTTATAAACAGTGCAAGCATGAAACCTATCATTTTAATAAATGTTAACATGTCTTCTGTATCTAATAGATCTTAACTGATGCATGCTATCATTAAGTTTAATTTAAGAAACTACCCCTAGAGACGTTTTTCTTAAATCAATGGGAGACATATTCTCAAACAGTGTTAGAAATATTTGATTTACCTGCATCCTTATCACTGAACCAGTTTTCTGAGTAAAGCAGCAGAGAATATACCACTTTACCATCCCATCTTTCACGCTAAAATAAATGGAAAGCTTTTTTACCCAGTATATTAAAATATCAAGTCATCCATCAGTGCAATTCAGTCACCTCTGAAGCAGCTGTTTAATAGTGCAGTGCAGTGCAATGCTTCAAACAGGGACATGTTAACCAGATCCAAATAAATTATTGCATGAAATTAACCCTTTTCTCTTTCTGCAAATGAATAACAAAGTTGCGTTTCTCTTCCATGCTCCTGCTTCATAAGGATTTAAAGACTAGCATAGCCTGACTTTAGGCTATTCCCTTTAACCATTCATTGAGCATTTAGGAAATAAGATTGTCCATCTAAGCTGCAAGCACATGGCTCTGGTACCTATTTTGGATGCTGAGCAGTGAACACCAGACAAATGAAGTTACCTGAATGGGATGGAACATTTTTTGAGAACAGTGACATGCTGAAAATCCCAGGGATCAAATGGGCAAGGCTAGGGACCTTAACAAACAGGGCTTGTGGTTTAATGTTTGCCCTTTGAAAGGATTTTTTATAGTGACTTACGTCTCTGAAAGCCACCAAGTAAGTCCACTCACAGGTACAGCAGAAGTCAGAGTGATTCCACCTTTGAAGGGCAATGAGCTGTGTTATAGAGCAGCACAGAGCAGGTAAGATGATGTGGGAAAGCCAGCTTGGAGAGGCGACCACATACACAGTTTGCTTATTATTCAGTAATTCCCCTCTGAAGGCAACCACAAATATGCTTAGGCATTTTTGTACACTTCCAGTAAGTCTCTTCATACCTGTATTCCCCCAGCCAAGCTATAGGTCTAGGCAAGAAAGCAAATCCATGGTTTAACACGGTGGCTGACACAATTTAAAAGATAACTTTTGACCCATAAATAGGACAGTTTGTGCTTTGAAGTGTCTTTGATAAGCCATCATCTGTTAATGTCCCATGCAAGAGAATGCATCTGACTCTTGCCATGTATTATTTTTATTTATGTGCATATGAAAAGAAGAAATGTTACAAGAACTTGCACTGCTTCATCTTCTCTCTTTCTTGCTGTCCTGTTTAATCCAAAAATGGGAGACTTGTTCTCCAAGGCTGGGATATGATGGTGCTGACAGTACTCTTCCAGTGCAATATGTCTGATGGGACTTACCACAGAGTCCAGAAAACTATTTCACCCATCCACAAATCAGGAATGAATATCTGGTGAGAAGGATATTCCAGTTCTGCCCTGTGCGGAAACCACCATTCCTGTCTTCCATGATGTGCAGGCTCCAAAACTCTGCAACTGCTCCCCCCCCACCCCGCCTTCCCAAAAGAGAATAGTCTTTTTGTGCTGCAGCTGCACATAGAGTTATGTGCAGTACATGGAACTGGCAACAGTGTCAGCAAATTCCATCAGACCTCTCTCATCACCATCTGTGGTCTTTTTTTTAATCCATATTTGGGGAAAAACCAGCATTTACCTGTCTAAACTTCAATCCCAACATGACCTGCGTAAGCAGAAAATGTGTTTTTTCTCTAATTCAATTTTCAGGTAGTTTTTTAGAAAGAAGAATGGGATGTTCTTTGTGTAATTTGTAAAGAATATCTAGTTAATGCTTTAATTGAGTGACCGAGTGTCCAAAAAAGACAGTCATGAGTTAGTTAATAAGAAAGAAAAATGTCTCAGCTAAAGTTTTGATATATACTTTATTCTTTGAGACTAGAAGGACATTACTGTTCCCAGTGAGACCTACATTTATTCTTAACTCCTGGACATTAAAAAAAGAAAGTTGAAGTTAGAGCTGCTGTTCATATCAATTCCTCTCAGCCATGTGCACTAGGAGAAAGTACCACATATGCAGCTGCTGTTACTTATATAAACAGATGCAACGCAAAATCAAAGATCATCCTTCTTGTAAGAAGGCCTTGAGGATGGCAGGTAGACTGGAATATCTTGAAGTTCAAGCATTCTTATGAGTCAGGCCTCAAAAAGCATGAGATTATTTTAGCAGATGTGGTCCTTAATAAAGGAGTACATTCTGGGTTCGTTTTATTTGCCTTCTGGTTTCTGAGCCTTTAGGGTAGTCAATATAAAAATTATGTCCTCAATCTTTTATCTGCACATGAAAAAGCCAAACAATTTAGTCTTATAAAATATGACAGAGCTTCCATGATGCTTTGGACAGGAAGATTTCAAAAGACACATATAGCACAAAATCTGGAAAGGAACTAGAGCAGCTAAAACTAGTGTCTAATTGTCATTTGAGATTAATCCCAGGTTTTCCTTAGTACCAGATACATATTAGGTGATGCTTAAATAAAAATAAAAAAAAATTAATAACCTAATAAAACAATTAAACACAAGCCTTAAATTTCGTTATAAGGAAATATTGTAGAAGAGCATCTGAATGCTCAGAGTTAGAGAGTTTTGGGTGATCATTTCCAAAAGTTCAGAGGACCCATCCACAGCTTCCCTTGTAGCTGACGAAATATGGATTTATACTGCTCTGAAAGTTCAAACTGATCTCTGTAAAATCAGAAACAAGGCATGAAGGTGTCCTAAATTAGTTGTCACTGTTGAAAGTTTAGTCTTGGCAATGGACATACCCAACTCTTTGTGCAACTACAGGAAAAATAGCTCTACCTAGTTTTAAACTGTAAAAAATATTTCCACTGTGAGTTTCTTTATTCAATATATGTAGTCAAGGAACAACTAAGAATTAAAATTTGTGATCAGATTTTGAGATACCTGTTCATGTTCAATAGTATCTTTACTCCACAGCATTTATCCTATTAATGTAACT
>VYZV01023233.1:1582-21734 GCA_013401275.1 Pandion haliaetus | reverse complement strand
TATTAATGTAACTATTACTGGAGTACTAGTGCTGCTTCACTTACAAGCAGATAGAGTAACTCTGCCATTGTATAAAGGAAGGAGTACTCTAATCTGGCCAGTTTGGCATCTGTGCTGAAATCTGTTTGAGATGACTTTTATTGTTCGCTGTGACCTTGCTGTGTGTGAAAATATCACCCATCTGAATTCATCCTGAACCAACCTTCCATCACATGCCATGCCCTGGAAACATGATGCACCATAACCCTCTGCATAATACATGGGCAAAAGCTGAGCTGGTTCAGTGGCAAAGATTGACATTTAAAACACAACAGAAAGGAAAACAAACAAGTGGATGTAAGCCAAAAAAATACCAGCTCTTCAGCTCTGGTCTGTTGTTTTTGTTGGTTTGATTTCTTTAGCAAAGATCCGAGTTCTCACTGTAGGACACGGCATGAATAGTTGGACTGAGCCCTAGACAGCTCAGTGTAAGCAGGGAAAGGGACAGCTGTCCTGGGTTGCTTTATCACCTGCTTAAGGTGCTTTTGATAACCAGGGAAAGCAATTCTCATACAGGTTTATTTCCATTCCAGAAATGCCATTATGCCACAAGGGGGTAGGGGTGTTCTGTTTAAAACCTTGCAACATATTCCTACAGACCCAGCATTTCAATGAAAATGGTGTTGAGTATTATAAAAAGCAACACAGATTGAATCTGCACAGACATTTTCTATACCATCTGCATTTCAACTATTGCTTTCCTTATAATTAACATCTGTTCATAGATATCAATCTGAGCAGTGAGGACGAAATTATTTAAGAACCATCTATCTTTCAGCCTAGTGTGTTCCTGGGCATGGTTCTGGAGGTGGAGAATGGGTTACCCCCAGGAAAGAGGATTTGGTTACAAGGAGCACCTTTCATTAATCTAAACAGATTGCCAAAGGCTTGGCAGCACCAAAATGGACACAACTGGATCTCATCAGAGAAAGTGCCCCTCAAGGGTACAAAAATTAAATAACATTGGTGGGGTTGCTGGTGTGTGTGCACTCACTACTTCATTGAAAAAAACCAACCAAGAAAATACATGCAGACGAAAGGCCATAGGTGATCCCTGAAGCTGTATATACCAGTGGACAATGCAAGCACATTTCCCTCTTAAGTTACCTATTAAGAGGAAAATTTTAATTAATGATTTAACTTTTTTATTTTGTTTCACTCTAGTATGAGCCTGCCAGAGACCTGGCAATTTTGTGGTAGAAGAGGATGTAGCACCTGGATATATAGAGAATGCATCTCCTAAGCTGCTTACATTGTCCAGGAGATACGGCCACAGCACGTGTATTCAGCCCTCTTCCCATGAGACACCAAGTAATGCTCCTCCAGTCCTTTTCAGCCAACAGCGTTGAAAGTATTTTGCTAGCCCTAATAGGTCACACAAATCATAAGAATGGGATAAATTTGTCTTCTCACATATCTTTTATTAGAAATATAGATTCATCACCCTCCAAATTGCCTTATTTTACTACACTTTCCATAGCTACTTCTTTCAGTCATAAAGAAAAAGCAAACTTAATTTCTGACATGCTTAAGTGAAACAGTTGAATTTTCTGCACTTCAAAATGTCCTTTATTTCTACTTTAAGAAAGAAAAAGCAAAATGAAAATGTGCCATCAATACTAATGTGGTCACAGCCTCTTCCTGGTTTCTTTCCTTTCAATTTTACATGACCATTGAAATCAAAACAGTTTTCATCCTTCAGAGGGAATGGCACATATTTTTCTTTTCCACAAGTTGGCCATAAACATGCATAACCTCACCTACCTCTGCTAGGAGATAGATTAATCTTGTCCTATTGCAATGGGCATAGACTGAAGCAAAGAAAGGATGAGAGCGTCTTTAACAGGAGTAGGAAACAAAACATGGTCAGACCAGCCTGCTTTTGTTGGTAATCATTTTTCTCTGTCTGAGCTGGCATCATCACTCAGAGCCATTCCCACTTCTTGGTCTGCCCAGTATGCAGGGATACCCGCACGGCACAAGCACACCAAGTGGGTCAGATTGGGTTTTCTATTCCTGAAAACCTTATATCACCTAATCCATATCACCTGCAGATCTTACCACCTGCTTCCCAAAAAAACCTGTCCTAGAGTGAGTAGTGGCATGGGAAGAATGGGATACTTACTGCTGGTGAGCCCTGTCAGCTTTCTTCTGGTAGGCAATGGAGAGTTCAGGCTATGGAACATGGACTTTCACTGGAGAGATGCTTGGGAGATGGATTCAGTCTCAAGAAAGTGCTTCTGCATGACACATGAAAGGCAATAAAACAACCTTAAGGGTTCATAAACCAACCAATCTTTTCTAGAAATGAGTTTAGAAACTGCCCTTTTTTTAATCATTCTCAGATGGTCACAATTCAGTAAGGAAATTCACACAAAAGGAAACACTTCCATTTCAGAGTGAAAGATTTTTGTACCTTTATTTTGGAGAAAATAATCGGCTTTTTAAAGATATTCCTGACATTTAGTTAATATACCAGGCAGGAATTTTTGGTGTCAACCATCTTTTTTTTCTCCTTAAATTTGAGGCCAAAGCAGAGAAATATCATATTTAGTGGAAGCGTCTTCTCCTGTGTGAGCAATTAGATTGTTTTGTCAACATTTCACTGCCCAGATGCAATGGCTGAGGTAAGAAATTAAAACTGGGGGTAAATCTGAGAAAGAAGCATGAAACCCAGGTAAACCACAGTGTTAAACAGGAACTGGTGAGGAGAATTTTTTAATGGCATTTAAAAAAAAAAGAAGTTTGAAAGTACCTCTTCAGCAAAAGAAAAAAAATCTTTTTGCAAATTTTGACGGCATTTGCCAGAGGGAAAATGTGAGGGAGAAGAATAAAACAGAGCATTGTCCATTCCCCCCCATAAAAATTGTATGGTATCCAGACCCTTTGCTCAGATAGAGCACAGTTTTGTCCTGCAAAGAAAAAAAAAAAGAAAAAAAAAAAAAAAGACAGGGAGAAAAAGAGAAAGAAAAAGAAAAAAAAAAATAAAGACCAACAACTTCCAGCTATGCTCCAGGAGGAATTTCATATGGAGCTAACTAAGGAAAATCGGCGTCTCAAAGCTCCTTTGGTCCCGTAAGTGAGTGGGGTAATAAGTGACAGACCCAGTGGGGTGAGGGCAGCGAGGGAGCGGGACGGGTGCTCGGAGGAGGCAGGTGCTGCAGTCAGTCTCCTCTCTGCCAGGAAACGCGGGAAGAATGCATGACCAATTCGGTTTCAGAGCAGAATACTCTCTTTAATGGACAGAAAACACTAACCTTTTATTTTTTCTCTTCCTCTCCCTCTCTTTTTTTTTTTTCCCCCCCAGTTTTAACCCTCTGAAAGGACAAAGGACAAAGCTCACGCCTCTGTTGCAAACCTATTTTTACCCCACCAATAGCTTCCGTGTTACCTAGAATCCTGGACAAATGCACTGTTGTGTGAAAACAAAATAAACATCCTGAGAAAGTCAGATTATGTGAGAGAAATGAAATTGGGGTAAAATATACAAAATACTCCCCTGTTATCTAAGCACCTGGCTTTTTTGCTTGCTGAAAAACGGACAGGAATTATACAGCTCTGACAAGCACTGCTGGTATTTAACATTTTGACTACAGGGGACCTCAAATTAGGAGAATCATCTGCAAAGGAGGGAAATTCTGATGTGGCTCAACACTACGGGAAAAGCTCTGCTTAAATAAGCAGATTTTGATATGACACTTAACTTAGGCTCTGCTGAAAGCAAGGGCCAAAGCTGCTTTGTGCAGGATCAAACCTCGAAGTGGCTTGGATCAACTAAATAATTCCGTTGTCATCAATCATTCACAGCCATCATCAGCGACTTTTCTTCCTTGGGATTTTGTCTGTTGCAGTGTCCATGCCTGTGAATACATGTACTCTTTCCCAAAGATATACAGGTTAAAGCTTACTCATAGATAACACTAAGGAGGTGCAACTGCAGTGTAAAAACAGAGTGACTACAGTACCCTATACGCATCCTTACACACATACTATAGGCAAGGCACACTAACCACACACCAGTAGTATACACACAGCCATGCACAAATTAAAGAATTTATTTCCTGGCTTAACCGTTCCTAAATACAGTTCAGGTTTAAGGGTTCTGAATACACAACGTGGTATAATACCATCATAAAAAGATTTTTTCCTGTGATAAACCTGGAGTTAATGGGAATTAAATGTGTGCTCTTGTTAAAAAAAGAGTCTCAACCTTACATCCCACAGATGCACACTGAAACTTATCCTCCTGCCTACAGCTTGTTCAGAGTTTTCCAATATCTGAAGTAAAGCAGCATTTAAAAAAAAAAAAATCACTGAAAAAAAAAAGATTAATTTTAAAAATCAGTAGCTTGAATTATAGCCTATGACTAACCCAAGATATTTCAAACACAGGACAGAAGTATGATTTTACTGGGATTTATTTTTTGAAAGCTCTTGAACCATATTGACTCCTATTTTTCAAGTTTTGGGTGCTACAGCAATAGAAAAGAAAAAAAGTATTTTTCTGGTTGCGTGTGCACATGTGCACTTGCATGTGTGCCTGCACACATGCACGTGGCTAATATAAATTACACACTTTTGTTTTATGCATGCCTGTGTATATGCATATGCATAGGCATATGCATATTTTTACATATAGTGTAATGCACAATCTTTAGGATTTATAAAAAAATCAGTGGTTCATATCCACGCTTTAAAAGGAACTGGTTTGATTTTCCATATTAAAAAAAAAAAAAAAAAGAGACTAATGAAATTAAGGGTTGTTTAAATCAGGGGCAATTAAAAAGCACACATTTCTTTTCCTGGGGTATGCAATTGTATTCAATGTTTGCAGCACAAGGCCTGCCTGTAGGATAAATAATGTAATGGGTTTTGTGATTTGATACTAAAAGCATAACAAAATCCTACAGCTGTAGCCTCATTTTTCTCCACACTCAAACTGCTCACTTTTTTAAATTGCATATTTTGTACAGTTAAGAAAAAAATCAGATTCTTTGTCTAGGAGAACCAATTTCCAGCATAATAGGTAATTGCATATAATTACAGGAATTTTAGAAAGTGAAACAAAGAAACAAAAGAACTGTGATTGTGGTGTTTTTGAGATTGAGATTAAATTGACAGTTGATATCTTTCAACTTTTACGTGTTTTGTCCCTTCAGTACAACAAAATGCATGTAACTTTTGCAAATTTTGTGGAACAGAGCCTAATATGCAAAAGATCCAATTCTCACTGGCACCAGGGACAACATTTTTAAAGGTAATGAGATGCCTAAAGATACAAATCAGAGATCTAGTGGGATTTTCAAAAGTACCTCAGTGCGTAACTTCAGATTTTGGGTGACTGAATATCTTGGGAAAAAAAATCTGTCCAGATAGCTTCCAAATAATTTTAGCGATGTGTAACCAACCACTGTACAATCCCTCTTTAGAAAACTGAATAGTGGAAAGATACCATCAGGCAAACACCTTCATAATTTGTTGTTTACCCCATGAGTTTAGCAACCATTTCAACAAAATCAGGGCAACTTCCTCTAAGTCATGTAGAAAATGGCTTAGATCTCTTAAAACTATTCGGCTTTGTACTGACACAGGGCTTTGACATATGACCAGGCCTACCGTGGCCAAATAAATTCCCGTTTTTCAGCTAAATGGCAGGAACTGAAAACTGAAATCCGCCCCAGGTTGTGGTCACCCACCGAAGTTCGGCTGGGATACACGTACCTGACAAGCTGCTGCTCTGTGTCTAAGGAGGAAGGTGCACCCTTCCTGCTGCCCTGGGTTTGGATGTACAACTTAATTTTAGGCATCTTAGTGGGACACGTGAAAGGGAAACTTAACAACTCAAAGGACAGTAAATGGGGAGAGATGAGGCACCAACGTGGGCTCCATGGTGAAGGCTGCTTTTGTTCGATACTGAAAGAAATATGGGAAGAATCCAGGCGTGCCTTCCTCTGCATCCTCCACCACAAACTTCAAAAGAGATTTATGAGAGTGAATCTGCTTGTTTGCCAGATGAAGAGAAAAACCCAAGCACCACCAAGCTCAAATGTTTTGTCATAAGGTCACGAAACTTCCCACCAACTTTGGAAGCACGTTAAAGTAATCCCAATAAGAGGAAGCTGGGAATTACTGAGGAAATGTTTTTCATTTTTATTATTATTTTAAAATGCCAGTGGCTCAAACTGGAGCTATTCCTGGGAAGACTGCTTCCCATGCTCACCTCTCCCAATGCAATTTGCGAAACCCCAAAAATGTTCTAAATTTCCAGTTCTGAGGCTTCCAAAATGGGGAAAAAAACATCTCCCTTTTACTTGAAGTGATTGTTCTGGCTTGGAATTTAAGTTGATTCTAATTTTAACAAAAGACAAAATTAACAAAAGAAGGCAAGAAAGGAGGAAAGGAAGGAAGGAAGGAAGGAAGGAAGGAAGGAAGGAAGAAAGGAAAGAAAGAAGGAAAGAAAGGCAGAAAAACTTTCCAAGTGATTCAGTTGTCCAGGAGTGGTGCCAGGACAGAGGTGGACCTCTGAGAGGAGCAGGTGTGTGCTTGCTGCAGGAGTAGCTGGTTCCTCAGCCTGGGAAAGCAAGGCAGTAATTAAAGGAACAAAAGGAACCACAGCTTCCTCTCCTAATGCCCCAAGACTGACTGTCCTGGCCTAAAAGATCACCATTTCCCCAGGACAAGTTAGAATTTTCCTGGAGTCAGCAAAAAAATCTTCTTATGTCCCTCTTTCTCATCAGTCTTGCCCTTTGATATGAGGGAACTTTTGGGGGAACCCAAACGGTGTCACCTGGTGATCCATCCACAACCCTGGAGGTGCATTTTCGTCTCCCAGGGCTCTTGCAGCTCTGTCTTAGCGTGGCTTCTGCTTCCTCCTCCTGCCCTGCTCAGCACACTAATCCTATCCAGGGATCTAACTAGAGGGGTGCCCTTCATGATCCAAAGCCCACTTGCAATAGCAATGATTAAAATGACTTTATCTTGCCTTAAATAATCTCACATGGGTTCTCACAATTCAGCTCTGTTTTCATTGTTCAAATCCATAATATCAGGCTGGAGCAAGTCCTCAACAAAGCTGCTCTTTCCTGACCCCTTGACTTCTTGGGCAAGGAACATAATGACCTCCATTGATTCAGCTGCTGGTAGCAAGAGTGAAGGGGAAGAGGTTTCCCATTTCCTCCCCAGCGAGGCTTCTAGGTTGGTGGAATTGTTAAAGGATTTTGTTTTCTGTCCAAGAGAGTCTTATGCTGGTGCCAGGGTTGCATGTGGGAATAAAAACAAGGAACAGAGACAAGTAATTTAGATGAGGGAAATATTTGCTCCGTGCAGGATGTCCGTCTATTTTGCGACAGATATAGCTAGCATGAATCTCAGTTTGTCGAATGGCTGTAACAAATAACAGAGTATAGGGGGAGAGTGCAGCCCAGGCAGGATAAAAATCTCCATTGCCTCTGCAGTTCAGTCTGATAACTCAAGGTTTATGCTGGGGATCAGAGAGGTGGAAATTGCATCTGAGACCTTTAACTGCAGAGCTAGAAGAACAGGCTCTCACCCTTCAGAGTGTTCTACAGGGGTTTGGGATATTGCCCTGCATGGAGACCTTGACAAAAAGGTCTCTGCATTAAGTGAAGAACCTCTCTAGAAGATACAGGAGCTGTTCAGGCCCTTCTGTGCTGTTACCCTCTAGGTGACAATACCAGCAGCAGACAGACATACACAGCATCTATCAGCATTTGCACCTTAACAACAAGCCTTGTAAGCATAACCCACATTCAGGTAACAAAACATATTTGGTAGAAACACAGAAGGGAAGAAAGATTAATAAAACATGACTATTGGAGGAGCTGGGTACAGTCTCACTTTACATGCTTTCACAGGTAAAAATAAAAATGCATTAAAGCTGGTGATGTATTTTTATAGCCTTTTCAAGGAACTCATGCAGACTGAATGAAATAAAGGAATCTTGCTATAAATACAAACCAGGACCACAGTTTTGCTTTTTGTTTTTCTTTTTTTTTTATTGTTTAGTCTTTATAGCAATACTTTTTAGGAATACTTAGGAATACCTGAGAGGATCAAAAACCTTCTACAGCCTCCTCAAATATTTAGCAAAAAAAAGTGGAACTGGAAAGGATTTCTTCTTGCTTTACTATGTTTTTCATTAATTTGTTTCCTGTTGAGTAGTGATAGGAGCTCACACATTCCGTAGTGTAGTGTTGCAAGGATATCTTCCATGGGTTTCCTTATTGTCCCACGGTGTAACCAATACACACCGCTAACCTGCTCTCTCCCTTTTGCCTGCATGTAAGCAACCACAGAACCATGGGCCAGTCTGTGATCCCCATTACACTGGTGTAAATCCACAGTCTTTCCTCTAGATTTACACTGGTTTAATGGAGATCACATCATGTGTCCCCCCAAATTAGAGATCAAAAAGGCCTGTGAAAGGACCTGAAGACATGCCCTCAACAGAGTATTAATGCTCACTAATGTTTAGTTTCTAAAACCTCAGTCCAAGTTTACGTCTCATAAACAGGGCCTTATTCTGCATGCTGATCTGCAGGCTAAGACTTGTTCATTTAACTGTTTCACTGCTCACCCATGTATCTCGCCTTCTAAAAACATTTCAGGTGAAGATTTAACATTGCTGAGCTACCCTTCCCTTGGCTTTGTAAGTTTTTGCCTTCCAGGGGAACCAGAGAGCAACCAGAGTTTGCAGGAAAAGCGTCATTTCATTTGAGTGAAATTCAACTCACTGTACTTTGAAATGAGGTATTTAAAATGTTCCTAGCAGAGGAGGGTGGATAGGTAATCAGATTCTCAGTGTGTAGGGTAGAAATACAGCTAGAGAGGCGTGCATGGGAGGAAAAGAGGACCAACCACATAGGCCAGGTATCTGTCTTTTGTGTGCATTGTACCAAATGCACAAAAGAAAGAGCCTTTGGGATCACAAGAAGAAAATTGGACAAAGACCTGATGAGTATTTATTATTAGAGGTTTTTATTGGTTTCAGCTCCTGAGACACTTTGAGACATGTGACTTTTCTTCCTGCTTTGGGATAGGTTTATTTTTAAAGTCTGAATATTTCTGCAGCATGGAGAAGCTGTCTGTGCACAGCCCGGTAGTAATGCAATCAGTACAAGTTAAAACCAGTGTGAAACATTATGTGTTTGTGAGTCAATTAGATTCATCCACCAGAGGTCATTAGATGATCAAATGACACTTTCCTACTGTCTTTATAAGTAAAGGTATCAGCATTCTGTGCTATAAAAAATGCATTCTCATTAATAATAAAAACCTTAAAGGAGAAATAAAAGTGTTATGAAGTAAATTATCACACAGTGAAGTTCATGGTTTTAAATAGCTTTGATAAGAAAACAAAAATAGGTTCTGAATTATATTATCAAGAGAAATTACAATGCTTATGAATTCTTATTCCAAAATGATGGGAGATGCTTAAAAGGTAAGTTTGACTCTCCACTATTCAAATGACATATTTCTAATTGTACTGTATGAATGGCATAAACTCTGCCTGGAATGGTCCATGAGGATAGAAAATATGAAGTAATATGAAAGAGGTATCTAATTGTGCTTGTAATGAGATGGAATGAATATCCCAGTCTTTGTTCTTGCATATCTTTACACCAATAGAAATCAGAAGTGCCTCTGTCAAATAAAAGATGTGGATTTGAAAACAAAAGCTTTCTGATTTTTACCTTCCAGTTTCTCTCCATCCTCACTTTGACTAGGGTTTTTTTCCCTTAGTTTCTCTACTTGTGACAACACCTTGTCCTTCTTTCTTCTCAAATACTCTCTTGTTTCACTTCACATATCTAAATGTAATTCTCTTCTGTTTTGTCTTATGCTTTTCAACTCTTACCTTCCATTTCTAGTTTTAGCTTTGCAATTTCATTAATTCTGGGCCTGACCTTGTAGTCAGTACAGGAAGAAGTGATCCTCATGAAGGATCGGTAACATAGCTGAGGATTTCAGGTCGCTCTCTGTGTAAGCAGCTAGGATTGATCCCAAAAAGTGCAGTTGTCCTCTCTAGTGTATTAAAATGGGTAGCAGATAATTAGTAGGAGATTCTTGTGACTGAGAAATTCATAATTGATCAGGCCCCTTTTACCCAGGTTTTCCCCAACAGGTTCTCCTTTCCTTCGCACCAAGTACTGGGTGCATCATTCACAAGGACATTGCCACTGGGGAAGCAATATTTTAATCAAAGGGTGAAGTCAAAGCTGCTCAGAGGGCTCTGGCAGCTGAGAGCTGGCTTTGTACCCAGATCTCAGGCAGTGGGACAAGGAATGAAGGCACAGTAAAAATGAGCTGGTGTTCAGGTCAGGAAGAACTTTAAGGTTTGCTAAATTGCTGGGACTCCTCTGTCCCAGGAAAACAAATGATACTGGTGCTTGCGTCCAGTCATTGCAGAGCCAAGGACTCTCTGCTATGAGAGATCATAGCTCTTCTGGGGTCTTGTTGTTTGGGCCTTTATCTTTAGCTAGAAATGTTAAATTTTAGCCTCTTTAGCCTGATCATTTTCCAACTTTAGTCTCCATGTGTCATCTAATATCCCACATACTTTGAAACTATGCGGGTGCAGTGTTCCCTACTGTTGCTGAACAAAGAAGTGTCAGATTCTCCAGCGCAGGGAACAGAAAGTCTGGGAAGAGGTGGGAGGCCGGTGTGTGCTGAGGCTTGGTACCCGAGAATGATGCTGTGATGTCAAAGGGCTGGGTGAAGAAGAGCTCTGGGATTGAAGGCTTGGCAGCTTCTGGTAGCAGATGGTCTCCGGGGATGGGGTGGAGAAGCTGCAGGGTCTGAGGCAGGAGGGGTGAAGCATGGTTGAAAGAATATTTTAGAGCTGCCACTGGCAATGCTCATTTAGTGTTTAAATACAGTGACCCATGAGTGTATAAGAATTCACCAAGACAGAGTAATAAGAGAGAATATTCCATGGATAGACTATAACTTTCATTTGTATGAATTATTGAGACTGATTATATTTCAGACCAATTTTACTCTGTGCAACCTGCCCTGAGAAACGGGCAGCACATACAGCGAGCAGTGCTGCCAGGCAACTGTGGCTAGGGTTATAGCAGTAAATTAGCCAGTACCAGGTCATATATCTAGGTCCCAGTACCATTTTGGCCCAGGTGAGCTGATACTCTCAAGAAATTCCCAGTAGTGATCTGAGAGCTAGCCCAGGCTAGGGACCATTCCCAATAAGCAGCTTGGACATGGCTTCTTTTGGAGCCTAGGACTAATATTAAAGATAATATTAGGTGGTCAAATTATGCCAGATAGCCTCAGGGTGACTGAACAGGCTCTCTCATGGGAAAACTAATGGTTTGGTAGAGATTTCACCTGAGCAACTCGAGTAATCCTGCAGTTCAGGTGTAACACCCAAGATAGCACCTGCAGGAGCAGGTCAGTGATATTCTGGAGAAAAAATATAATTGGCTTAAGAAACCTATACTCTTTTCTCTGTTTGTTTCCAAGCCACTGAATAAAGCAAGTGCCATGAGAGCTTCGTGCCTCGGTTTCCCTTTCAAAATAAGAGAATGGCATTCTCTTCATACTTTCACCCACTTTTCTGCCTCTTAACTATAATCCTTCAATGATTTAAGAAGACGTTTCTTCTTTCACTTCAAGGTCATGAGAAACAATACGTACCCAGGTGGGAAGATAAGCATGTTCGTATTATTATAGCAGATCTGGGGACCATAATAAAGAGCAAGCTACTTTACAAGTTGTGTTTACATGAAGGCAAATGAACTCTGCCACATCCATGGCTAAATGTGGATCTGAAGAGAAGGATTTCAGCATTTCTGTTTAAGTTTGTGGGCTCCTAAAATTTCTATGGTGGATATGCAATCACTGCACAGGGAAGGTGAGCCTATTAGCAGAAGGTGAAATCTCCTGTGTTGCCTTCAGAATCTTCCAGAATTAGTCCTTCATTCCCAAAGGTTTAAAGATCACCTGCTAGATACCACTAACAGAAGAGAAGCAAGTCCACTTATACTATCACATTTAAATTATAGTACAGTGGGAAAAAATCAAACATGGGGAAAAAAAGGAAGACTGACGGCTGGAAAAATAACTGTTAGCAGGTGAGGGAAAAGTCATTCTGGATTTTGTAATTTAAACATTTATTCATTTGAATGTATAAAAATACTGGGGAAAAGTAGGTATCTTATTACTGGTTAGCTATGCCTGAGGCTGCTGGAAGATATGACCTTACCTGTTGATGAGAAGCTTAGTAACATGAACAGTCCCATTAGCTGCAATAGATTGAATCAAATTAGCATCACCTATACCTGGTAAAAGCTAGCCAATCCAAGCTTGGTCTGAGAAATAAAACAAATATGTACATGTATACATACATATGTATGAAGTTTTAAATTAGACAACAATTTTAAAATATTTTTTCATTACCTACCCAAAATATTCACATACATTTTTTCTTTTCCAGTCATGAAGAGGTACTGTTCTTTCCCTACAAATTTGGCAGCAAACTGACAAATCTGGAAATGATCAATTCATATTTCTTCCCCTTGTAACCTCTTACCAGTGACTGCCTGCAGCAGTGCATGTCCAGTCAGTCTGGGCAGTTTTCTCTATTTTTGACCCACATTCCCTAATCTATGTGTCTCTATCTAGCTACTAGCTATAGAGCTAGCAGTACTGGAGATGTGGTCTCTATAGTCTTTATCAGTGTCTTGGGGAAAAAAAAAGTGTTTATAAAATATGACAGACTTTAAACTCCAAAGGGCGCTTGTAACTAAACTGAGTCAGCTCTTACAGGGAGAGGCTCATTTCAGCCTCCTGCCGAGGCTAAAACCACACAGTGAATATAATAAAACATTTCTATTTTTGCCTCTAACTGTGAAATTATAGTAGATCTTCACTAATTTTAATTTCCCCAGTCTGCATAGTCTGTGGTGGACTCACATCCTCTCTCCACTTACTTTCCTACCCCCATGCTCAACCCCAGCTCTCCTCACTTCTCTGTGGGTGCTCAAAGAGCAGCTCTGCTATTATATTGCACAAGACCTTCTAGGTATAGTGACTACTCAGAATATGATAGCCTGGCTTGGCTCACTTGCAGTTTAACAGGTAGTTTAGACTACAAACACACATTAGGTTTTCAGAATTGGATCCTACAGAAATAGAGAATGAACTCTAAGTTGTAGAAGTAAAACTCTAGCCTCAGTTAGAAACTTATATATTGCTCAACCACATCAGGTTCATCTTCTCCAATGGTCAGACTCTTAACTGGAGCTAGGGTAAGATGTTTCAGAAGGAGATCCCAAAGTGGATGATTTTATGGGGTTTTAATGCCAATAAGTATGGGATATTTGTTTATCTGTGCGTTTCTGTCTCTTGGTTACTTTTTGGTTGGTTTCTACATTGAAAAAAAGAGGGTTAAAACACAATCTCACCTCACTCTAATGAGCTCTTCTGGGACCTCCATAAATGTGTGTTATATCAGTGTATTCATTTTAATGGGGCATGGCAATTTGCTGCATCAGAATAATGAGGCATAGACTCGTAAGGCTGGAAGGGATCTCAAAAGGTCACCTCTTCCATGCCCCAGCCCTAGGGCAGGATCAGCTCTACCTAGGTTGTTTCTCAGAGATGATCTTCTAACCTGTTTGTAAGGGCCTTTAATGAAGGAGATGCCACAGAAGGTCTAGCTTAAACACCATCACAGAGCGCTTTGCAGAGATTATTTCATACCGAACAACATGTAAGTGATATCTTTAAAATAAAATGTGCAAGTCAAAACCAAAGAGATCTGTACAATTTTAAAATGGCAGGGACTTGGGGGAAAAAAAAAAAAAAAGAAAAAGAAAAAGAGGATTGTGATATCCAGGTAAATATTAAGAATGCATCCTAATAATCTAAATATTGCTGAATAAAACTGATTACAACTGTTGGGAATGTTATAAATACAAACTTAACACAAGCATTGTTCATGTGAGTGAAGTTAGACTGCATCTCAATAGTTTTTAAGCTTCTATTTAACACCAAATAGCCTCAAATTATCCTTATGTATGTTAAGATATTGCTAAGTATTTTGCTGCTGTAATAGAATGTGACATCAAATGCCATGGATTAATTACATATAAAATGCCTTCTTTGCTTAATAAGAGAGTTTTGCCTTTAAAATCCATTAGAATGTCTCAGTTCAACTTTTTTCTTCAAAAGTAAAAGATAAATATAAGTATGTGTTTTACTTATACACCAAATTTTATCCTTTTTTTATTTGTAGTCATATTTGTTTGCTCTGTTCATACCCTTTCTGTTCTCCTCTATTTTCCCTGAGACAAGGATCAAAACTGAACATTCAGCTGAAGATGGAGTACTGTGGACTCTTGTAGCCAGGTCAAACTTACAGGGTTTTGCTCTCTCCCTGTCTTTGTGTAGGTAGCAGTCACGTTTTAGCAACTTCTTCACTAGCAAAGGTTTTCATTGATTAGGTTATTTATTTTGTCCTTGATAAATTTAAATAACTGTGATTGTCCCATTGGCCATAACTACTGTACTGATACAAGCATTTTCCCATCTGCTTGTTTGCTCTCCCTGGTAACAGTTTTCCCAGATCTCCATTTACTCTACTTCGTGTCTTGTCTTTAAATATTAAAGATAACCATTCTTCTCTTGCATTTAATCCAGGGTTCATTTATTATTTTCACCTGAACAAGCTTTATTTTGTGACTTTGAGAATGCTTAATTTTGTGGCGTGTTTAATAAACAACATGAAGAGATGCCAGAAGATCACTCCTTTCTGGGAGAGGTTACATTTCTCCCTCCCGCTCAGTTTTTCTCCTGGTTGGTTTCAGCTTAGGGAAATTAGTCTTTCTCCAAGCAGACAGTATATGTATTAGTAGCTAGGAGTACATCCTGCTTGCAAATCACAAGCAGAATTAGGTCATGAGGCCATGTGCACCTAGGCAACCATCAGTTTTACTTCAGCAATCAATTCAGCATCATCCACCCGTACTAGGTTTGTTAAAGCTTCATGGTAGTACTGAAGGGTAGAAATAGCAAACCGCAGGCTTCCGTGCAGAGAAGTATGAACAGTTCCCTGAGAAGGCAAAAGCAAGAGCAAGAAGCAACGTGACTCATGAGCTTAGAAGTTAGCGTTCGCATGAGGTGGGTGTGGGCCCCAGTCCCTGTTCAAAGGACTCTTTATTTTGCATTAAACTGTTATTTCATGTAACAGAGAAACAACGCTGGAAGCAAGGGCTGGAGCTAAGACCTTCGTGCTGAAAATGTTCTAACCCCAGGGTTAAACCTTGTCTTCCCTCTGCACTCCTGAGTTAGCAAGATAAAAGTGAGAACAGACCTTTTCCTTGCTGTTTGAAGGAGGAAGCACTTACCATAGCACAACTTTAAAAAAAAAAAAAAGTACAGTTGAGGTATTGGCTACTGATTTAATTGGCAACTGCAAGTGGTTTGTTAGCAGTGCACTTCCCTTTGAAGCATGAGGTGTGATTTACCTCCAAGGACTTTCTTGATACAGGTCATTGTGGGATTGCATGGGCCAGGGGCTATATAGCCAAGATGTATAATGCCCTCCTGTGGGGTCTGTTCTAAGGGAGGAATGAGACAGAGTGAGGGGGAAAGGGGTAAGAGCATTTTGCATGAATGCAATCCAGCCATGTCAGGTAAAATGAGATCCTCACTTAGCTTAGCTTATATACTAGCAGAGGCATAGCTCTGATGTATAAATCTTCAGAACATCATTTCTGTGTGAAAATCTGAGGCTAAAATACTTCATCTTAATCTTTTATTCTGGTAAGTTTAGGGGTAATTACATTTCACAGGGATGTGATGTGACTCTACCTCTCTCATATTTTAGTCACAATTTTTCTGAAATATCTGGGGACTGGAGATTCCAGGGTCATCCCAAAATAAAGGGGCAAAACCTGAACAAGCTGAGTTAAAGAAAGGCAGTTTTTTTCTTCCAGGTTTTCCAAAACCGTCACATTGCAAAGGCAAGGTGCGATGTATTCAGTCACACCATTGCTCCTTCATCTTCAAGGCACTCCTGTTGCAGAAAGCCTGTTCTGAAGAGTAGTCTGACTGCTGATCAGCACTGGATTAAGCTGTGCTCCAGGTGGATCTGTTTGCAGATTTGGCAAACAGGGTAAAAATAATTTGAAAAAAAATTACAAAATTTGCTTGGTGTGAGGCTGCACTTGACTTCAGGCAGACAAGAAAGATGGTTCCTAATGCTGACACCCAAAACCAGCTCTCTTCCATAATAGTAACCATATGTGGTAAGGAGAAGGATACCTTCCCACCTACCTCCAATCTTACACGTATATCTCTGTATCTGTGTGTGTCTTTATGTATCTATAGATACACACACGTCTCTATACCTCTATATGCCTATACCTTTCCAGCTATAAATATATACATGCTGCGACAGACACACATATGCAATTTAAATATTAATGACAGATTCTACTCTATAAAACATCTGTGTAAACACTGAGTTACTTACTGACCTCATTGGAAATGCAGAGAACAAACTCTGGCCAAATATATTCAACAGACACAAAAAGAAACTGAAATGACAGGTCTAAATTCAGTACCATTAAAATACAGAACCAGGGGGGTTAAAACAAGTCAGATGGTTTGCACTAGATCTGTATTATGTATTATGCATGTGTTTTATACAATTCTGTATGTTGGTGGATTGGTATCCAAAGAAATAAGTTAAAGTTGTGACCTGTCTGCTTTTGATTTACTAAGGTCAAAGAGAGCGGATACCTCTTCTTCACGGAGAGTTATATATGCAAATCACCGCACAGATAAGCCAAGTGTGGGCAGTGCCTCCTTGTTACTTGGGAAAAAATGACTGCTTGGCTCCCTATTCTGCTGTATCTCTGATACAAAGACAGATTTGCTAGACTTTTTTTTCTGGTGGAGCTTTGCTAAAGGTTTATTCATTGAAAGCCTGGATGCCCTGTGAATGTTTTATCCTCCTGAGCAGGGGCATTGCTAAAAGGGACAGAAAACAAGCTCCATGCGAGTGTCAGTCGAATGCGCGGAACAGTTCTGCAGTAGTGAATGAGAGTCCTGGGAAGTGTTTGCAGCCTAGCAAAAAAAAAAAAAAGGGGGTTGGTATCTGGGCCAGAGGGTGAGAGCTGTTACATGTGTCCCCGTCTCCTGCTGCTTGGGGCCACCGGAGTTCATGGAATAACAATAAAGAATTAGAGAGCAAGAGGCACGTGTGCTGCAGCTGATTCTGACTGCTCAAAAATGAGCCATTCGTCGTGCCCCGTGCAAATGAGTTATCAGGACCAAGCAGATGGGACTCTGTGTGTGCATGTGCGTGCCAGACAAGGAGAGTTTGGTGTCACTTAACTTCTGCTTTATTGTCAGATCTTCTCTTTTTACGGGATCTTCTCACTCATGATTTTTTTAATATGTAAATGTTTCTCTGGAGAAGTAGATGTGAAAGGTGTGCGCTGCTTGTCAAAGAAGAAAACAAACAAGGAAAAAAGCCCAAGCCCCAAACATTTACCAGACCCTGGTAATTACATTTACTGTGACACTTCTGGCATTTCCTCTTCTTATATGGGGAAAGCTGCATCTAGACAGTGGCAAATAAAGAAGGGGTTTAAGTATTGGTCTTTTGTTTTAATGGTGACTGTGGTGGAAAGATGCAATGTAAAGCCTGCGGGTGTCAGTGGAAGAGCTCTGTTGGCATCTTCAAGCTTGAGTCCAGACTCAAACCAGACTAAAGAAGTAACGTGGGATTAATCCTTTCAGCTTTAGGTGGCCAGAAGTTAAACACCCAATGTAAGCTAGTTGTTCTGTATAGTCACAGAAGAGACAGGTGTGAGAGGGAACAGGTCGAATGGCCCTCGGGAAGTAGCTCTCATTCCCGCACCTGATTATTAAGGTAAGGGAAGCAGTGAGCTCAGGCTATTCACTTGACATGTACATTACAAACTTCAGGGGAGAAGAAGTCACATCTGATATTGGCTCCCATTTAAGACAAGTTATTAGCAAAATTTTCCTTTTATGTCAGCTGGGAACCGAGGCCAGAAGCAGTGGGCACTGTGGCACATGCCTGTGAATGGTCTTATTGAGGTTAACGGTGCCACTTGCAGCTTAAAAGGCTGCAAGAACTCGAACATGTGCACATTCCCATGGGCTTTGTGTCTATACTGAGAAAAACTGAGCTCTGACCCTGTGTCATGATTACAGGGGAGTAAGGCATTAGCATAGCAGGGTAATGAAAAAACAGAAGGGTTTTGAAAATTTTCAACAAAATATTTGGAAGGGGTTGGCTGGAAAATGCCAGTTTGTTGAACCTACAGGTGTTCTCAGGTAAGAATTTATTTTAGCTAGCTTAATATTAAAGAAAAAGGAAAAGAAAGTGGAGGTGTCAGGAAGTACAAAAATAACCTGCTTGGACTTTATTTAATAAAAAAAAAAGAGGGGCGGGTTTGTCAACTGTGATTTTCAGTTTTGACTTTTGAAGTAATTTATGGTAAAAGGAAAGACTGAAAAGAAGAAATAATATGAAGTTATTAAAATGAAAAAGTTCAACTAACTGATCCATATCCATTCCTGGGTTCTAATTCCATTAGAATTTTTATTTTTTCCAGTTGGTTTTAGAGGGCTCGAAGACTCGTGATTTTGTTTAGCCCTCTGAATATGTAGGCAAAGACATGTTGATCCATAACCAGACAAGTCAGGAACTGGACTATATCTATGGATTAAAGCAACTGAGCGGACTGAATTATTATAACTTTTGTGTTAGTCAATATTTTTGAGATCTTAATAGATACATGTACACACTTGTATATGCATATAGTCCCAAACTGGGCTAAAAGAAAATAACTGTATTATTACATAAAATAAAATAAGGATACTTTGCAACATTCAACCACTTCCTGAAAAAAGTAAAAACTTTTTGGGAAAATGTTCACCTACTCAAAAAAGCTAATCTTCACTCCGAAGCACTTTCAAAATAAATTCTTCAACCAACCATAATTATTCATACTATCTACCCTCTTTTCATATCAACTTCTGCATGAAAAGGAAATGGCTATTTCTTTGTGGTTAAACTTGCAATCATATCCTATTATAAAATTACTGGTTTTACCCTCTCTTCTTTGGAAAATTAGTTTGGTTGACAAATTGTTGCATTTATTCTCAGGATCAAGGGAATCATCTAAATTTGAAGAAAGCACAGCCTTTTTTTTTTTTTGTCACTTTCAGTTTTATTAAAAATTACCTTGAATATTGTATTTACTTCTCTTATCTCCATTTCTTTAGCCCTAAGGAGGAATATCATCAGTTTGATTCTAATAATGCCTAGTGGGTCCACTGTAAAAACTCTTTGTAAAAATGATCTCTCTACCCAAAAGACAGCAGCTTAAAAAGGAAAAGGAGATAAAATGTGATTAGAGCTGGTTCTCTTTTTTCCTGAAATATAAACAAACCTTGATATCAAAAGCTACCTTCTTCTTAAAATGCTGACTTGTAGCAGCAATCTTACTGAAACCCTCATGGAAGGTATTATCAGAATATTTTAAGAAATTTGTTACGTATTGAAAAGCAACTTTAAGGGATTCTTTTTTTCTGTACCCTTTGGGGAAAGAAAAAGTTACAATGAGCAATTAAAAGCTTGTATTTGGATAAGATGGAACTGGAGCACAGAGAAACATGAAATGACTTGTACAAAATCCCTGTTATGGAGCCTTGAGAGCCCACACTGGAAGGAAAACCAGAAAGGCATTTGGAGACAGTCTTAAGAAGGCAGTTAAGTGGCAGAAACCTGATTTAGAAGCCCCCAAAAATGCAGGGGGGTAAAAGATGTTGGGATAAAGTCTTAGTGGTTTGTTTCTTGTTTGTTTGTTTTTTTTTTTTTAATTCTAGCTGGTCTAACAGCTCTCCTGGGTGCTCCCTATGATTCTGGCCTCACCAGACCCTAGTCAAATGAGATCCTACCTGATGGTGAGCACTCTGGGAACCTGAAAAAGCCAGTAATACAGCTGTGTTTCAAACCCAAGCTCTGAACTGTGAATTGCCTGAGCTAACTGCAAATCTATCCTTCTCTCCTACTACATTTCCAAACCTT
>VYZV01023232.1:25973-36810 GCA_013401275.1 Pandion haliaetus | reverse complement strand
TAATATAAAGCAGCTGCTGGCCCTTATGTTTCAGTAGCATCTCCTGCATTCTGATTCATTAGCTGAGAATATACTCTTAAAACAAGGAATAGAAATCAGACATATATGGTTGCATAAAGGAGCTTGATACAGTGAAAGAAACGTGACTTATATTCACTTCCCACCATAAATCTATGAAAGCAGCAGTAGATCAAGCTTGCCGAAGGCATGCAGTTAATAAATGTTAAAAAAAAAAAAAATTCAAGATCCTCTGCAAATGTTGCTATAGTAACAACTCCTCCTCATTGGAAAAACGGTAATAAAAATATACAGATATCCAAGGTACAACTTGGAAATTAACCTAGGTGAATTTAATATCTCCCAAATACTTTTGTTTTGCTCAATTACTGCTTATAATTATTTTAGTTTACTCCATGCACAGTGTATTAATTCCTTGTAATATGATAAAAATAAATGTTTGATTTCTATCTCATTACATATTAAAGAATTACTACTTATTAAATTACACAACCTAAAAAATGCAAGTAGGTGGCCACCAAACTTCCAATATCTTTTATACAGCTAGCAACAATAATTTTCAAAAAACTCATTTTAGATGTGCTTATCTATGACTTAACACCTCATTAAAACTACTAAAAAGCCCTTCTTAATACCACTATGGGAATATTCCTTTTGGTACTAGCAAAATAATAAACAGCAGCTTAAAGAGTTAAAATATAGAGGAAGTAAAAGAGAAAATATTAATTTAAAACAATTCTTACTCGTTGTTGTCCTTCATACCAATCATCTTCATCAAACCAGTGGGAAATATAAGTCATCCAAGCCATGACAGAAGGCACAGTTGAAATAAAATACAGAAACTGAACACATGTAGGTACAATGAGTCCTGTGCTAAAATTTACTCAATGCTACAAGCTACCCAAAGATCAGAGCTGAACTCTGTGATATGATTCTACATTAATAAGCTTTACATTCATCAATATATAATCTGAAATACTTTTAACAGCAATTTAAATGCTGTATGTATTGGATTCTGAACTGGAAAACAGAAATCAGCACTATAACAATTATTAGATTATATATTCCAATATTTTAAATTAAAGCAGGTTAGTGCTTCAAGATTGATTTTACAGTGCTTCTGAGCTCTGAAGATGAGATGCTGTTTGAGTCATTCTTATTTGTCTCCTAAAAAAATATTTTCTTTTCTTTTTCAAATGTACTGTCTGTAAGAAATGTGCTTCAGTGCACAGAAGCGTGTATTGAAATGTAAAATACTTTCAGAATCATCGGGAGTGATGTTTTGGTTATCTAGGGAGTGGTTTCCACTGGCACAGTAGGAGGGGCCATGATTATCACAAGTCCCAAACATCTTATGTTTGTCATTTTTTAAAAAAGGAAAAAAAAAAAAAAGAAGAAAAAGATCTGCATCTCCATTGTTCGCAACCAGCAGAGCCTGAAGAGCTCAGCTACAGCCACCAGCACTGGCTGGGAAATTTAAAAAGCCTAGTTTTCACTAATTCATTGGAATGCATCTGCTTCTTTTCTTTTCCCTTGGGAGAGTTTCACATATATGACTGTATGTATTTCTTCTGCAGCTAGTTATCCTTTTCTGGTACGCTCCCAAGTTTCACATCAGATTTCACAGTGCATTATACCAATGAAAACAAGAGGTAAAAAGAGGAATAAAAGCTGTACTGCTCGCACAACAATTCAGTACTGCAGCAGCACACTTTGTCAGCTGTGCTGTTTAGGAGACATTATCATACAAATCTTCTTGACTGCATGGTTGCAGCAAATATCAAATCCTCAATAGAGGTTATGGAGACCTAAAAAACCCCAGTTCCTTAAGAAATCTAGAACCCAGACCGCCTGTGCCTTTCTGTACTGGATTAACAAGCTGTTTCCCAAAATTCATAATATAATAAATGCAAAAGCTGGACTATAAAGTCAATTCTTCAATCAAGAAATAAACAAAGCAAAGTAGGAAAAGAACAGCTGGAAGTACCAGATATTAACCTGGAGTTAGCGGTCAACATTACCACTTCCAAAGAGCAATTTAGTGTCATTACCAGTCCTACTCTAGCACAAGTAGTTTCCATTAGGGCTATTGTATAAGCAAGCTACTTTCTCAGATACACAGCAGGGAAATAAAGAAAAACATCAATACTTTTGCTTTCCAACCTCTTACTCAGAAATTACAACATCCAAGGGAAAAAATAAAAAACCCAACCCACACACACAAAATAATAAAAATTTAAATCAAGACACCCATTATATTTATGGGAAGTAGCATTCCCAGATTAGCAGATTTTTTTTGTGGTTATACAGTCCTCCAGGTAAATGGATACATACACAAGAACATACAGAGGAGCTTCCCACCATATTGCTGAAATTTTTCAGATTACTTCCTCTTTGACACTTTGGCTCAAATATAAACAATGCAAAGTGCACAGAATTGCATGGTCTCATAAACTATATGGGAAACATAGGATTAATTCAGACACCTCTCTTCACATGGCTGAAGAAACGCTTGCCCACATCCATGGTCTATGACTAAATGACAAAACTGTTACTGATGTACCACTCCTATGAACAAAAATTTTACAATTTGCTAAACAAATCATATCCACATTATTACTGCTTGTTATACCCCAAAATCATGGTTTCAAATAAATTAATACTAGTGCATTTAGGAAAGCCTTTGCTTGCAGGCTGCACTGTCTCTTTGTAAGGGAACATAGCATCATTCAGAATCTTGACCAAAGTATTACATGTAGCTCAACAGTAACAAATTTATTTCTGTTTTACACCTAGAGCTGTTCCACAATGTATGTGAACTGAATTTTCTAGTCTTAATACCAACCTGTTAGAACAATGAGTCTCTCAAGAGAGACTAACACTGTGGTTCACACTTAGTTTCAGGATAATCAAGGAAGCATGGGCTAAATAAATATGGATACTGTATTATCTTTTCAATGAACTGCTGGTATCTTCAGCTCAAAGGTACAGATGCAATTGAAATCTTCACAGGATAGTGGACAGGAACTTAAACTGCAAAAAAAGATCTGTTACAATTACCTGTAAATAAAGTAAAAAGCTTTGTGCTAAATTATACTTGAAAAATAAATACAAGAAAGACTAGCAGCTGCAAATGCACCATGGGTCCATTATATTTGTTTGCCTATTCCATCATTCATCTCCAACTGCTCGAAGAACTATTATACTATAGGCATAATAATATTCCAGTGGAGGATTAATGAAACTCCATGTACTAAATAGTACAATAAAAATATGAAAAATCTCAACGTATTCCAACCCTTAAATTTTTCCAATTAAGGTTAATCTTATCAAATGTTTTATAAATACCTTTGTATGGACTGTCATGGTTTCAGCCCAGCCGGTAACAAAGCACCACACAGCCACCCGCTCACTCCCCACCCCCTCCCCTGGCCACGTTGGGATGAGGAGAAAATCCAAAGGCAGGCTCGTGGGTCGAGACAAGGACTGGGAGGGATCACTTCCCACTTATGGTCACGGGCAAAAGACAGGCTCCACTTGGGGAAGAAACAAAATCAATTTCATTTACTACCAATCAAATCAAAACAAGGGTATTAGGAAGGAAAACCAAACCTCAGAACACCTCCCCCCACCCCTCACGCCTTCCCGGCTCAGCTCTATTCCCGGTTCTCGCTACCTCCTCCCCCCGGCAGCACAGGGGAACAGGGGATGGGGGTTGAGTCAGCTCTCCACACATAGTCTCTGCCGCTCCTTTCCTCAAGGGGAAGATTCCTCATCTGTCCCCTGCTCCACCGTGGGGTCCCTCCCACCGGAGACAGTCCTTCACAAACTTCTCCAACGTGAGTCCTTTCCATGGGCTTCAGTTCTTCCCGAACTTCCCTGGTGCAGGTCCTTTCCGCGGGCTGCTCTCCAGTCGCACACTGCTCCAGCGCGGATTTTCCCATGGAGTCACGGCCATCTTCAGGAGCCTCTGCTCCACCATGGACCTCCATGGGCTGCAGGGGGACAGCCTGCCGTCTCACCACAGGCTGCAGGGCCATCAGCCTCCTCAGGTGCCCCTCCTCCCCCTCCTTCTTCACTGACCTCGGTATCTGCAGAGGGGTTCCTCTCACGTTCCAACCCCCCACACGCTGCCGGTTCCCCTTCTTAAATATGTTCTCCCAGAGGCGCTACCACCGTCACTGATGGGGTTGGCCTGGGCCAGAGGTGGGTCTGACTTTTTGGAGCCAGGGGAGCTTCTAGCAGCTTCTTAAAGGAGCCACCTCTGTAGCCCCCTCCCCCACCACCAAAGAAAACTGCACCACACAAACCCATAACAGCTACAAAGGTCAAGTATTACATAAAACAAAAAAACCACACACACACACAAAAATAATCAATGTTTATCTTCCAGTTGTATTTGACATGAAAGTTCATCTTACTTCTGGACACTCCAGTGCAGATATCTTTTTATTACGAGAGTAAGCTACTACCTTGCTCTCTACAACAACATGACCTGAAAGGATATGCTGAAGAGTACAGCAGCCTCAATCTCTACACACTAAAACATATACCTGAATATAACTTACATAGAGTTTACTGAGAAAACAAAGGATAAAAGATTACATCTGAAAAGAATGATCTATATGTTATTGGTATGAACAAACTGATACTATTCTACCATGTTATCTGGCAGTATTTGAAGTCAGCAATGCATTTCAGTTATGAGGAAAGATCTTCAAGAACGGAAGAGAAGTAAGAAATCTCTTTATCTTGATCTTCCACTTTTGCCACCAAATTTTCTATTATTTAATAATCTGTAGTTAATATACTGTGCCAAATCAACCATGCACTCATTTTTTTCCAAATAAATTTCTAACCACTGTTTATGTTTCTGCTTAAATCTTATATAGAGAAATATTTAAGACATTTGTCTGTATAATTTCTTTAAAAAGTCAGGTTTTATGTATTTTTGCTATAAATCAGTAGCATTAAGTATGTTTCACAATTAAGAATGATTTTCAGTTAATTGACTATATTTACACCTCATAGAAACTGGTATTTTAGCAAGCTTGTCTACAGATTCACTGTACCCAGTTCTATGACAAAATTAATTCTCTGTCAATCCATGTAGACATTATTCCACAATATGTCCCATCATAGCTCAAAGTTATGTACTGAATTACTATGTACTAAAGATTAACATGCTACAACTTTGCATTTTCTCTTTTGATACATTTTGAAGCCACAAAATTCATTATAGGAATTAATGTCTTCATAACAAAAAACGCACAATGAAAACCCTAAGAACAAAATACTTTAAAAATTCCTTAAATTACAAGAATATAAAAATTCATTATTTGTATGGCATTATGTAAATTCATTACATTAATATCTATAGTAAAGAAGTCAGTTAAAAAGCCTCAGGTTTTATTTATTAATTAGTACTTTAAGAACCTTTACATTGAGAATACAAAGCATGTAATGATCCTAAATATCCTAAAATAAATCCTAAAATACCATGTTTACAGTAAGGCTGTGCAACAAGCAATCATACAATAATGACACAGCAAACCTATGTCTCAGTGATCCTATGCCATACGAGGTCAGTTAAGAATTAATTTTCCCCTGCCGCTCCCAAGCTACTAATGGCAGAAACATAAGCAGGGCTCTAAATGGTTGTCCTTTTTCTTTTCCCTACTCATTTGCTCTTTCCCAACAAGCTGTATGGATTTATCAGGACAAAATGACATACAGGATAGCCAGGCCACCTCACAGTGATTAGAATAAGCTGTTAGTAACACATGTGCAATACCATCATCATCACCAGATCTGCACCAGGATGAGACTTTAGAACAACCTTCCCACAAGAGTACAAGGACAAAAACATAGCTACTTTTAAGATTGAGCTTTATCAGTTTATGGAGGAGATTAGGCTCTAGCTGCCAACAATAGCAGTGGATTGGACTTGATCATGTATCTTCCTGAGCACGTTCCATAATTGGATCTTGAAAAATAAATTCAATGAAACTTCATAGTATTTTTTTTTCTTTTTAAGAAAATAAATTAACACCTCTTAAGAAAAAAATAGGTATGTTTATATATACAGTGTCACTGTTAATATGGCTTAGCAGATGCTTCCATTCAAATTCTGTGAAGAACACATAACATTTAAGAACAGGGAAACTTAAATATCGCAGATTTTCAAATTGCTTGGTCAAAAAAAGACAAAAAGGGCACAGAGCATATGTATGGAGAAAAATTATAACCTTATTCATAAAGCTATGTCTATACTGAAATGCTTGTCTCAGTTTCATAATCGCTACACATATAAAATTAGAATGTACTCAAAGCTGAAGTGCCCCAGTTTGTTAAAAAAAAATCTTTCAGTCTGTCAGCAAACAGTTACTACGGCAAGAAAGATATTGCATGCATTTTTTGTATTACACTCATAGGATGCCTATGTCTAGATAAGTCATTCTTCAGAACGTATTAGATTATAATAAATTTAGAATATAATATGCAAATCCCTGTCTGGAATGATAATGAACACATTTTAAAGTAAATATTTTAATAATAATCACTTTTTAAAACTATATTCTGCTGATTTGGATGTTAAGATAATAGTACTTGTTGTTCAATTTATTTTTAAGTACATTTCTATGACAGGTATAAGAAATAACGAAAACACTTCCTCAGTATATTTAAATCAACATACCAAGAACTTTCCTTAGCAGAAAAACATTTCAGCATCTAAACCACAAAAAAGCCCACCTGAAAGTAGGAAAAAAAAAAAAATAATGAAAACGAAGAAATAATTCTCTTTAGCTGTGAAGCTCAAGGTAATATTTAACGTCCCTCAGATCTTGGTCATGTCCCTGTGCTATTCATCATCTGTATGTATTTGTTAATGGATTTGGTGAGCTAAGAGAGGTTGAATAGCCAAAGTGTGGATGACATCCAGCTGTATATCATCTTGTACAAACTGTACCCTCTCACACATCTTCTAATAGCTAGTTTTCCAAATTTGGAAAACTAGCTAAAGCTGGACACAGGAAAGATAGATTTGATTTTAATAGAAAAACAGATCAACTCTTGAAAATTTTGTCTCCAAGATACTGTTCTAAAACATGGAGATTTTCTGCCCTAAGAATTTTTACAGAGCAGTCAATTTAACAGTTCTGTTCAGGCACTTGTGCTCTAATAACCACAAAAGCAAAAAGAACTGCAAAAAACCAAACACCATGACCACCTCCAAAAAAGAAACCTCTTTAACTGCAACAAGATTGCACTCCATTCTCTGGAAAACTGAAAGGGGTACAACAACCTGCTGGCTATGAACATGCATGTAAAGTATAAAAAAAACCATGCTTTATGTTAGTAACAAACTATTACAGAGCTCTTCTCAAGACTAACCTCACACTTGAAAGTGGAAGTCTTAATTTTTCTTTCCTGGCATCTAAACTTATGTATGAAATTGATCTCCAGGATCTGACATATCCTCTTTCGTTCCATCAATATCAGTCTCCCACTACAGCTATTTTCAAACAATAGGTAACAACTAGAAAAGAAAGTTAAGAGAATTAAAATAGTAGCATATTTAGTGCTCTTGGACCTTGATTTGCTTATGAGGGGAAAAAAATAAATTAATCAACACTAGCATAAAAAACCCAAATGATTCTTTAACCAGACTGAAAAAGAGAATACAGAAGGTCAAAACCAAAGAGATTAGGGTTCAGACTATCGATAAACTCGGCAATTTACGTCTCATTAAGAAAGAGGCTACTGCATAAGAGCAAAAAGCAGGCTGTCTAATGGCACAAGTAAATGCCAACAATTATATGTAAGACAGAAAAAAAAAATAGGAGATCTTAAAACATATAAATCAAAGGGATGGGATAAACTCTATCTCCTCAAAAAAAACTGCAAGCAGAGATGATTGGTTTCAAGAGACCATGAAATTGAGTACAAACTACACAACTATAGTACAACAAGCAGAAAGGAATCAGTCAAAAGGAGAGAGAGGGGAAGAAACCCTTACAAAATCATTGAATGTGATAAACCATGGGAAAAGTATGAGCCATCAACAGGATGTGTCCACGAGAAGAGATGTACAATATGTTAGGAAAGCTATTTTCAACACAGAAGGAAGCTTAACACTACTATACCAGGCACTCGTGCACTACATTTGGTTAGCATATTCAAAAGAGATTAAATTAAACATTTTAAATACAGTGTTTTAATAAACAATGGGAGAAGGAAGTAATTACCGGAGATATAGAAGTGTTGCGTAAATCAAGATACCACACAGGCTAAGCAGCTGGGTTCAAATTGGCCACATAGGCTGGAAGGTAGATAAAGGTTCCTGCACCAAACTTCTAGTCAGTAGAAACATTAAGGAATAAACTTCATTAAGTAGGGAAAAGGCAGTATTAATTTCAACAATGAGACCTATAATATACAGCCCAAGAAAAAAAGATGACATTAATACTTTTCCACTCCAACAACTGCTTCCGAGAGCACCCCCCATCATAAAATAGGAAATTCGGCACTGAACACTGAATAGAAAGATTCACCCCTGATGAATATTTTGGAAATTATTAATTATCAACTTGTCTGCTTACACACAGCCTCCCACATAAAACTGGAACCAAGTAGTCCAAGTGAAAAATCCAAGGAGGAGCTTTAGCAGAGACAACAGTGCAGTCAAAGTCATCACGATAAAAGAAAACACCACCAAATGACAGAAAGAACTGGAAGAGACAAGTTCCCACACTTGAGACTGCCTTGAGAGCTAGTATATGATATTGTTATCAACATAAAAAGTCAGAAAAAATGTACAAGCCTTTACTGCTAATCTAGTAAATCCCACACATCACAGCAAAAACAAATTCTCCAACCTGTGCTAGAACAGGATAAGGAATAAATAGCCCCAATGGATTCAGCCAAGGTGTACTTATTATAGGACTTAAATAGGGAAAAGAATACTGTACAAAGCTTCTGTCCTTCTCCAGTGCCCAGAGTACAGCTCAGCTGCTACCATAAATAATTGCTAGCCGGAACAACACTATGTCACTGAATTGCCTATACCTTACAGGTGAATTCTCAGTTCTCATAGCTAGTTGCTGTAATTCAGATGTTATATTGATACTTACTACTCTTCTTGTGCCGCATATCTTTTGCCTTATATAACAAAATATATGAGTTACATGATATCGTCACCAGAATTTGCTGAAGTAACTTATTGTCTCCATCAACTCTGACTCACAGACTGCAGAAAGAGGAAATACTGCTTCTCCTAAGTTATCATTTCCTATTACCACTGTTAGAAATAAAATACTGGCCCACTGAGTTAAATGGACCGTTAGTCAAACTCAGTGAGGTCTTTCCTATGTTGTTCTTGTTATGTGGAGATTTTCCTCATAGCAGATGACCCAATTACAAGTTTATCATTGTGTTATGGGTCCTTTAAACAGTCAGAGCTACTCAATGAGTCCAAGATTTGGTGTAACAGAATGATACCTCCATTGACAGAGAGATATGGAAGAAGGCAGTAGATATCTTGTCAGGGAGAATAATTAATAAGTTACAAAAAAAAAAAAATCACTAAGTAAAACAATGCCCCCAAGCTATTTTAAAATTTTGCATTACCTGTATTAGCCCACATATACTCCATATTACCTTTGCAAGTTCATTAGATCACCATGTTTCCATATGGGTTACAACAGTTAGCCAAAGATGACTACAGTCATAAGCTTTTAAACAGTTCTGATATGCAAAACATAAATAACATAAAGTTAGCTTGACTGATTTGTGCAAGGCACTTGTTCTCTAACAGAGACCTTAAAATTATGAGTAACCTATACAGTTGTGCCTTTAATCAGGAAAGAAACAGCACAACCTAAGCAAATTTCCCCTATTTTAGGACTACAAAAAATTAGGAAGCGCAAAGCTTAGCAATTTGACCTTGTTTTAAAACAATGGGAAATATGCCTTACCATGAATAGCTTAAGCAAAATAACACTTTGCTAAAGTTTGAAGAACATCTGATTATGTGTTTATTATCAGAATTCTTCCCCCTAAACACTCTCATGAATAGCAGGACACTGCATAATGTCACAACAAAATTTTTAAATGAGGTATAAAACCAGAAGGCTCTACACTCCCAACATAGAAGAGATTTAAACTCTAGAATTAGTTCGAAAGAGACACAATGCACTTCCCAGCCTATGACGTTTTTGAAAAAATGCATGGCCATCAGAAAGATATCCGTGGAATTTATTTAACAGAAAAAAACCTCAAAATACTTATTCCTTTACTTGCAGACTGCGCTGCCTTAAATTTGTTGTCCTAAGCTTTGTTTGCTTAGCCTGTAGTTTGCTTTTGTACTTGAATGATTTTATTTACTAATTCTCTAAGCTTTTTTTTGCTCCCCCCTCCCGCACTTCTCCCAGCTGGGAAAAGCGTTTGAAGTATAAACAAGCCCAAAGCTCTCCCTCCCTACGGAGGGCAAGCGTTTTCCCAAGCACTTTGCTTCTTCAAAAGGTTGCCGTCTCCGCAGTCGCTCGGTTTTAAGTTTATGTTTCCACACAAGCACGTTCCTCCAGAGATACGCACACAGTAGAAAAGTCCCCAAACAGGCGCAAAAAGCCAACAATACCGCCAGCCCACTCCTGGATACTCCAGACGACCGCCCGAAGCCCCGAAAGCTCCCCAGGGGACCGCCCCCTCCCCAGGCCGCAGGTGGGCGCAGAGGGCGGCGCGGCCCGGCCGAGCCCCACAGAACCGCCGCCCGCGGGACAACCGGGCCCGCACCGGGCTCAACCGCCCGGGCCGGGCC
>VYZV01023231.1:29969-40169 GCA_013401275.1 Pandion haliaetus | reverse complement strand
TCGGCTGGGCAACAGTTACGCAGCGTCAAGCTTTTTTCCAGCTCTGTAGAACTGGACAAAAGCAGTCAGATGATGAGCAGTGCAGCAGCAGAACTACTCTTCCTGAGCTACCTGTGGATGTCAGGGAAATGTCAATTTGCACCAACTGTATATGGGAATAGAACACTAAGTTGTTAGGAATAGGATCGGGAATGTTCAAACTTCTGTTCCGGATGCAGAGATGTTTCTGAGCTTATCTGAAATGCCACTGTAAATCACTAGTTTATAATGCATTATAGAGTAGTTAAACTCAAGCAGGAACAGCATCTACATGGAGGCTGTCCTATGACCTCTATATGCATTATGCAATGTAGTCATTCCTAGCAGTGNTTTATATTACTTTTAAAACAAATTGAGAGCAAATTCCCCCCTAAAATGTAATGGTTTGAAATTTGGTTTTTTTTTTTTTTTTTTTTTTTGCTTTTGAATCTGCAAGGAATGAACAAACAAGTCTGCAATAGAGGGAAGGAGATAGAATGGGTTATTTGTGGGACTCTGGCAGGGAATAAAGTAACTGGATGAAGATGCTCTTTACTCTGTGGTTCATTACCTGCCATTAGCAATTTTACTGGAATTTGTATTAGAGGTGGACAGTATTTTTGAGAAGTCAAGTCAGGACAGTGGAGTAATCCAGTGTACTGGTTTTACATGGAGAAAAGGCAGCAGATAGTTGTTTAGTTCATTTGGTGGGGTTGTTTTTTTGTAGTGGGTCTTTTTTTTTTTTTTTTTTTTTTTTTTTTGCTCCTTTTTCTTTTAACAGGCTAAGGCAGATGCCTGGTCTGGAAAATGTCANGAAGTATGTGAAGCTAAGAAATTGAAGTTATTTAGCTACTTGACATTGCAAATAAAATAGACCTTGTGACAGATTGACTCATGGTTTGTCTCACACCCAGGAACCACATGAACCTTCAATAAGGAAATATGCAAATCAGAAGGATTATTCTGGCAAAAAAGTTAGAAATTATGTTTGCCAAGAGTGAGTCGTTTCTATTTGTCAATACACTAGGAAGGTGCTGTGCTCAAGGAAATAAAAAGTTGTTGCTGCAGCTGTTATACAGAAGTGTGGTAGATTTACTCATCCCCCAAGAGCAATATAGATATTCAATATAATTTTTTGTGGGGGTCACCTGCAGGAAGTAGTAGTATTCAAGATGCATCTTGAAGTGAGTGGTAGTCATGTAGGACCAAACATGTATCTCGCACATCTCTTTATAAGAGCTGAAGCAGTCCTACTCATACTGCCTTAATTTCTGCACTGGAAACTTAGGTCCCTGGACAGGCAAGGTAACTAACTGCTGTGTATTGCTAACTCAGTGAATGTAAAATCCTGGTGTGCCTCTAGTTTTCAATCATAGCAGCATCTACCAAAAAATGGCCTGGTTCCTTATTGGGATTTTTGACTATTAATATGCATACTGTCGTTATTGGTGTCATCAGTATTCAAACTTTGTTTTTAAATGGAAGGAAGTTTGTTACATATGTGTGCTTAACAGAAGCCTGGTGTTAATATGGGTTAAAGTAGACTGCATATTTTAAGGACTAAATAGGCTAAATAACATGGGCTAAAATAGGAGAGAAAAAACTCCAAACTCTTTCGTATTCCAGTAAGACATCAAATAGAAATACATTCTGCTGGAAAAATTGCCAGTGTGGTTTTAAGACCATGCCTACTGCCTCATAAATGCTGTTTCAATAGTCCTGAGTTTGGGTTCATATGTACAAATGGCTGGGTACAGTATTCTTTTCCATTAAGTATTTTTGGAACACACAATGCTTAATGAGCAAAGGTTAACTAGGGCCTGAAGGAAGCTTGGAGCAGGAAAGTACAGATGTATTTGTAGCAACGAGGACCACTCGCCAAGCTCAGGATTATTACTGCTACATACTATTTAAAGGTAGACTCTCTGTTGTTGAACTCTGCCAGGGTCTTCCAAAAGATGGTGTTCTGCCCTAACTAAATTTCAGTGTCCAAAGTCACTGTGGCTAAATCCCTAATTCCCACGTGATAGGATTTCAGTTCACATGTCAGGAAAGTACCCTGTATGATATAAGAATGAATATTTTTCTTTTAGGGTTATGAATAGTGTAACCTTAACTATGTGTTACTCTACACTGGAATTGGAGCTCCAAAAAATCTTGATGGTGCTGCTTTTTGCAACTGCGCAGTTGTACAGAATTTTTTTAGTAGTTGAAACATAATGATCTTGTCAGATAATGGAGTAAGTTTTGGGAGGAATGCAGTACCTGGAGCCTTGGGAGGCTGGGATAAATGAGGGTTCAGCATCCCCGTGAGTTTCAGGGGTCTTGCATACAGTCTGAAAAATTGCTGTGATAGACTTCATTATTTTGGGTATTTCGGAGTCTTGACAGAATTCATTGCCTCAGGTAAAGCATTTATTCACTTCAGCTGGGGGAAGGCTTTTTGTGGATTTTGTTCTATATTTCAAGTATTAAATTGCTGAAACTGGTTGTTACGTGATGTTAATATAATTTTAACACTGTGTCAGTGAGTACTTGCCTGTTTGGGAGCTCTCCATAGATTCTCATCAGTACTGGAATTTCAAGATTATTAAAATAGTTGGTGTGAAGTGATTTGAAATTGAACATCAGGGTCGGACATCAGGACAGCTCTTTCAAAATAGTCCTTGGATGAACTGTTCGATCAGTGAAAGAAGCAAATGTTTATCACCTGTACCCCTCAAAAGCACTACCTGGGATTGTTGTCTCTTGTGTAGCTTTGAAAATATGAAGACACTATAAATTGTCAACTGAACACATGTATTCTTTCAAATTTTCAGTTTGTCTGAAATATCACTTCTATATGTGTACAATGGCTGATGAAGAAACTGCCTTAACCGTTGAATGATGTGATGGCAGGGGCAAATGACACTTTCATGTTATCTTAATGTCATCTTATGTAGCATTAAATAGGACTGTGTTTAGCGAAGGCCACTTTTCTATTCCTGTGCAGCTTTGCGGTGCTTGGAATGCTGAAGACTTTACTACAATTTTTTTAAAACAATCTTAGTTAACAAAATAACTCAAAATGCCGTTTAGGGAACAGCTGAGTGGAGGCACTCACGTATTCGATCTGTGAGGAGGCCAGTGGCCAAGCAGCCCTTGTTCCTGCTTGTGTCCTCTTCCACAGCTATGTAAGGATGCTGCGAGGCCAGACCATGCCCAGGTAGTGCCTCTCTGAAGCTGCGGTTGGGACACCCATGCTTGTTCATGCATGTCACCCTAACCAGAGGATATAGCCTGTGCCAAGAAAGGAATGCTATTTTAAGGGAGTCAAGTAGCATAAAATAATCTCAGGCTACTGACTGATATTCAGGAAAACCTTGGTGCCCTGTATCATCATCTTTTAAAAACCCTGAACCTTTTATATTTTTCTTAATTTAAAACTCTAGACAAGGCTTCAGACCTTCTAGGAGTCTCCAGCTATGCACTCTTACCACTAAACCTCATCTCTTCTGAGCTGTTAAAGCTCTGGTGTAATAGCAAACCTTTTTTTAAAAATTTGCACAAAAAAAAAATTGACTTTGACTTGTTACTTTGTGCTGATTTTCACTTCAGTTCTAATTTTATTGCAACTTCTGGACTAGCTGTGGTGAGGCCCCACTTCTGAGACGGTGAACTTCAGGAGGTGGGCAGTGGCTGTAACCTGCTGCTGGTTCATGTGGCACATGGCGGCAAGGGATGGGCTGGAGGAACTGGCTGACTTGTGCCCAGTTTCAGGAGCGCAGCTGGGGGCAGGAGGGGGGATTTGGATCTGTGCCACATACCGTTTGCTGTTGCTCATACATGTGCTGCCAGTTGTAGTAAAATCAGTTGCTCAAAGAAAGCTTGCTTGTATTTGCTTTTTCAGAGCTTTCTATTTTTGTCCCTTTTCTTGCTCATTAATCTGCTGTACTTGAATTGCAAAACAAAAGTTTTGTATTTCTTTTGGTACTTTGAAGATAAACAAGAGCATTGAGCATGAATTGATCTTGGTAGAACTCTATTAGAAAAATCTACTCTTCAGACTTCCTCTGACAAAAGGTGTGAAAGCTGGACAACCTGAAGGTATTTACCTGATGTTATTGTTGTGTAGTACTAATTTTGTAATAAAACTGTGGCAGAAGAGTTGGCATTGTGACCAAATCTTATTTGAGCAAAACTAGTAAGTTGATTGAATAGGCTGGCTTGCATAAAACCAGTTGGATAATTTTGCCATGCTTTTTTCATTTCATGATCTAATGCTTTGCAGATAGTTCAGCTATGGGTCCTGTATCAGCTGAACAAGTATATAGCTATCTGGATTTCTGGTATTTTCAGTGATAACGCTGACTTCTTTGGTTTTCATTATTTTTTTATGTGCTCTGCCAATGCCAGTGCTTTGGATAGCTCTCCTGTCACTGGTTCCTGAATGAGAGTGATTTGATCCTATAGATCTAGCAAGTGTTCAGATAATTAAGATCTTTGCTGATGTAGTAGGAATGTTTCCTAGCATCTTGCTTGTTGAACCCAGTGGTATTTCCTTCCTTCCCTAGTGTATGCCTCTACTTTAGCAGTGTAACTGATGGGTTTAAAAAACTGTAATCCAAGGTAAACGTTTTTAGCCCTGCTACTGTTCTCTCCTTGAATGCTGAGCTATAGAGCTCTTAATTTTAGTTTTGGGGCATGACAGAAAATCCAGTTTCCCACATTTGCTCTTCCAGCTTTCCCATCTCCACTTCTTCTGACAGTCTGTGTTTCCCAGGTGCAGGAGTGTCCAGACTCTTGTCCTTTAGGGCATGTTTAGTGTTTTCTTTGCCTAGGCTGTTGCTCAGCCTTCACCTGCCCTCGTGGGGCCATATGGGCACTGTTTTGCCTTTAACGCAAGCATTGTCAGTCACGAGCGTGATCTTTCCAGTTGCTTGCTGAAGGGGCTAGCTCAGGCAGGAGAACGCTGCCTCGTTGTCTGCTTGCTGGGCTCTGTTTCATTAGAAGTTCTGAGAGGGCACAGATGGGACGGAGGCCAGGAATGAAGTGGCCAGGATAGCCTTTTGCACCCTGCCTACTCTTGGGCAGCTGCCAAAGGGCAGGAAGCCTGAACTCATTCTTTAATGAGTCAGTGATGTTCTGGGACTGTAAATGACCTTGGCAGTCCTTACAGCAATCTCAGTTGGATGGGAACAGTCAACAAATGTGCATGTTGCCCATTTCCAAGACGCTGTTGGGAAAGAGGTCAGGTCATGGGAGTACAGCTTGTATCAGATCCTTCTGAAAACACCTTTTGTGTGTTGCTGTATTGCCTAGTCAGCCATGGGTAAAAAGGAAAAAATACGTAGTCCAAGGAGCATGAGTAACTTCTGATGCTTGTCATGCTTTAAAGGTAGAAGTACAATCTCAAAGGGTATTTGAAGAACTGTAACTTCTCTCGTATTTCTATTCAATACCTGTATTGTGTCTAAATCAAAACCAGGGCTTTAAGAAAACAAATTGGGTTAAAAGCAATCTGCTGCTTAAAAGCCAGTTTTATTACAGGGCTTGCCTGTGCTAATCAGCTGCTCCGGAACTTTCTTGGCTTCACTGGGAGAAGCAGATTTGATAGTACACAAGCACTTGAAAGGAAGACTAATATGACAGGTTGGCTTGTTGCATGAGTGGGACTGTCTTGAGTAGCTTTGAGTTTATAGTTTGCTGTTTGGCTTAATGCTCAAAGCAGTTTCCTTTTACTTAAGTACTGGAATAACTTTGGCTATGAACTCTGACAGCGGTATGGCCTCTGTTACTTACACTAGCATGCAACTGAGCTATTAACTACACAGATGCTAATAGTGATTTTTTTTTTTTTTTCAAGGGGTATTTTGGAGAGGAAACTGAGTGGAAGACTAAAAATAATTGAAGCCTTTGGCTTTCCCTAACCCTTTTTTAAATTTTATTAGTCTGTAGAGAGGAAAATTCTGTCTTTCCAACTTTATTTTGATGTCTTACAGATTGACGTTACCTTATATGATGAAAAGGTAAAACCAGAACTTTCTTTTGCAGACTACAGATGTAATATGACTTGAAAATACTAAATGATTTTTTCATAGTGAACGCTATTTTTGGAACATGCTTGTGTCTGAACTGGCAACGTAGTACAGCATGAGAAAACCATGTTGAGGCAGTCCTGTCTTGCACAAATCAATCTACTCACTATATGTGTTTCCTGTCTGTAGCATTCTTTTGGAGAAAAGGTGGGTTCTGTCATCCAGTCTATATTTCATTGTGGCTACTGTTCAGTCTTTTATACATTAATAAACATGGATTCCATACTTGCTAGCAATGATAAAACTCCGTCAGTATTGTCTTGGCTATGTTGTTGGCTGTTTTTTCTGTCTCCCTTTCAGGAAAAGTGGTTCTAAGCTCATTGAATCAGGATGGTTATGTTTGTATATATCAACCAGGGTATTATAATAGTGATAATATACATCCACATTATTTTGTGTGTTTTCTTTATAGACACACACATGTGAAAAAGTCAGGATCTCTAGCTGAGATCTGGGTCTTTATATCTCGCTATATGCATATAATGAGAAAATACGACTGATTATAGGCTGACCTGTATGTCCACACACTAGTGTCATTTTTTGGCTGAGTTTTCTGTAGTAGTTTGTGGGCATCTCAGTCGACTAACAACTCAAAACACAGAAGCATGCGGTTAAGACACTAACACAGAATCCTGTATCTTCATTAACTAAAGCAGAAGGTTGTGGTATCTTCTTGATTTGAAGATTTACCCAGTGAGATGAAAGGTTGGCTTTTATCTCTGGGAAATTACTTAGCAGAAACATAATTTCTTTGGAGGTCTAAACAACAGCTTGCTCCTGCTCTGGAGAAGCTGGACTGTTACACTGGAAAGAGAAAAAGCAACTGGGGCTTGTTTGACAAAAGTAGAAGGAAATAAAACAAAAAGCCTACTCTGTTGAATGAATTTAATAAAGCTAAAATATCAAAATATAAAGACACTGAGGCATTCCAGCTTGTTAGCAAAACTAACAGACTGCTTCCTCTTGGCAGAGTACAGTTGCTTTTAATAATTACACAGATGTGTTGGTGTGCAGAACAAGCATTTCTTTTTTGCCCTTTCTGTAGTATGGGATACAAAACTATCTTACACGTACCATAAACTGTTCTGTGGTCAAACATCTAACATCTATTGAAAGCAATAGAGAGATTGTCTTATGTAGAACATTTCTGGAGTAAATGAAAATCATGTAATAAGCCTAATCCTGTTCTTAGTGTGAAGAGAACAGGATTTTAGCTATGCTGTTTGAAATCCCTAGTCTTCCCAGGGTACATGGGTTTTTTGCTAAAGTAGAAATATTAAAAAACGTCAAACTGAACAAATGTGGTATTGTCTTTCTTAGCATTTGAAGAACATTTGATGATGAATTGTCCCTTTGCAGTTGTTTATACAATTCTTTTTTATGCTGCAAGCTTTTCCCTCTGAGAACTCAAAGAAGGGTTGCAAAAGGCTCATAGCTTTCAAGATGGTGCCTTTTGCAGCCATGTTGCACTGGATGACTACTTAGGATGTCAATTATTGGGGCTGAGAATGCTGAGACTTTTGTCACTTTCCTTGATTTTTAAGAAATAAATGTAGTGGTTTAGTGAGGGTTTGCAGTAAAGATTGGCATTTTGAAGATGTCACTCCCATAATCAGTGTCTCTTTAATCTGAGGGAAGAGTAATGCTGCAGGAAATTGGAGGTTTTATTTCAAAAGGCTAAAATGCTAGGACTGCCGCTTTTGGCAGCACACACTGCCGTGGTATTTAATCTGCAAGATGGGAGACGACTGGTTAGTGAAATCGTGAACAAGTCAGTTTTACCTCTTAATTTGGAAAAAGCCTCTCTTTGTACCTCTTTCCCTCTCCCACCTGAGCCCCCAGCTCATGGGTTGCAGGGGGACTTCATACATACTCTGTAATAAAGGCACCGCTTTTCTTCACTGAGAGCCTTAAGTTTAGCATGCAGCCATCTGGCATTCTGCATGAAGTTTGAGTTGAACACTTAACTATGTACTTCTCAAGCGTTCAGCTGCTTAGTGCTGTATGTCACTGTGATTTTGAAGTACCTGCAATCCTTTATACAGGATACGTATTTGAGATAGTGTGTCTGACTGACATATTTGGAGATGTCTTTTCTGTAATCAGGCAAAGCTTGTAAAAGATCCATTTCATTCTTCTTGAACTGTATGGAACATGATCTGAGATAAATGTACTGGTGATGGGACAGAGGTTCCTTCAGGGTTTATTTTCTTCCCTATTTATAAAGTTCCCTGGCTCTTGCATGATCAGTTTGTTACAGAACTGAAAACATCCTTGAATAGTTATCTACAGCTCTTGTTACAGCTTTCATGGTCCAATTCATCTGGACTTTCAGCTGCCACTGGAGACATAAAAGTACCGATATGATCTGTTTATCTAATTTTGGAAGGCAAGATTTGGTCTGTATGTGTGATAACCTGAGACTTGCTATGCAGATTAAGGACTCTGTATGTAGATGTTTTAGATTACTTGGCTTACTGTGAAGGAATTTCAGGTTGAAGTTAGATTCAAAGCTATGAAAGTGATCTGAGTAAGGCCATCTAACATCTCTGGGTCTTCCATATGATGGTTTTTTTGGCACGGTAGGAGATAATATTCATCAAGTAGAATTGTGGTGCTATGAAATAAGCAAGTAGTGCTGTGTAGAATCAGTGACAGTTGTTTGATTAACGTGTTTTATGAATGGGTTCTTGTTGTCTTGCCTTACATTTTTAGTGATATTTGCACTTGCTGTGTAACAATACCTGCCTAATGTTTTATATGTTGTTGTTCATTAAAGATCGGAGAATCATAGAGTGCTTTGGGTTGGAAGGGACCTTAAAGATCATCTACAACCCCCCTGCCACTGGCAGGGACACCTTCCACCAGGCCAGGTTGCTCAAAGCCCCATCCAACCTAGCCTTGAACACTTCCAGGGATGGGGCATCCACAACCTCTCTGGGAAACCTCTTCCAGTGCCTCACCACCCTCACAGCAAGGAATTTTTTCCTTGTATCTAATCTAAATCTACCCTGTTTCAGTTTAAAGCCATTACCCCTTGTCCTATCACTACATGCCCTTGTAAAAGGTCCCTCCCCATCTCTCCTGTAGGCACCCTTTAGGTGCTGGAAGGCTGCTATGAGGTGTCCCCAGAGCCTTCTCTTCTCTGGGCTGAACAACCTCAACTCTCTGAACCTGTCTTCAGAGGAGAGGTGCTCCAGCCTCCTGATCATCTTCGTGGCCTTCCTCTGGACCTGCTCAAGCAGATCCATGTCCTTCTTAAGTTGGTGGCCCCAGAGTTGAACACAGTACTCCAGGTGGAGTGTCACAAGAGTGGAGTAGAGGGAGTATCACCTCCCTCAACCTGCTGGTTATGCTTTTTTTGATTCATGGGCTGGGAGCGCACATTGCTGGCTTAGTCAGTTTTTCATCCACTGATACCCTCAAGTTCTGAGATGACTTACAGTGACCTTACTCTCATAAATGGGTTTTGGATGAACAGATGGCATATTGCTGGGGTGGTTTGTGTGTAATTGTGGTATCTGAGCTTATTAAATACTTCTGTAAGACAAATGCAGATGTTGCTTGACCAACTTCTGCAGACTCTGATGGGAAGGTAGATGATGACCATAATAATGTCTTTTGGAAAAATTACGTACTGGTGTCACTCAGAGTTAAGCTTCCAGGGGCTTTGTGAGTAATCTTGCTAGGAATTATTTTGAAATTGCAGGTTTTCTTTTTGGTACCTACATAAATGGTTTTGAATATACTGTTTGCCAGCTACTGTACATACATGTTCCTGTTCTCACCAGGCTCTGAGAATATTAAACTATTTTGGTACTCTTGTCAGAGGAAGCTGGGATCAAATGTCTTCTAACTAGTTCAGGCTGAAGTTTTGTCAAAATCAGACTTGTTTTATATTAGCAAGGAATTATTTGTTACACATTTCAATCTTTCTTTGGAGAATTACTTCAAAGTGGGGAAGTCAAGTAATTGATTGGGACTTGGTCTTCTAAGTTAGTGTTTGTAAGTGTGAAGTGTCATTGGAGTGCTCACTTAGTGTGTGTTGTTCTGTATCTCTTCAGATCAGCATGCGATACAGGCTGAGCACTCCAGTAATACTGAG
>VYZV01023230.1:145219-165611 GCA_013401275.1 Pandion haliaetus | reverse complement strand
GGGGCAGGCGGAGTGGCCAATCCTCCCTCCCCCCCCAAGGAGAGGAGGTCGCTGGGGGGGGGCAGGCGGAGCGTCCTCCCCTCCGGCCCAGGGCAGCCGTCCCTGCGGGAAGGTTTGCCTGATTGATCTCTGTAGCTCTGGCCAAGTGTTCGCGGGATGCCTGGGCTTTTTCTTCTCTCTGATAAGGTGTGAAATCACCTCAGAGCGGAGGAAAAACTGCAAATGGCAGGAAAAAGCCACCCAGAGAACACCACTGCAGTAAGGAAAAAAAATAAAAATCAAAGGACCCTGGTCCCTCATGCGTGTGTCGTCGTTGTCCTCGTGTGATCCGAGCCTCCGGGATGTCACTGCCTATAAAGAAACAAGTAGTTAAATGCATTGGGAGGAGGCCATGGGGATGTACCTGAAGTTGGCCCCCCCACCCAGGAGAGCTGAGCTAGGGAGCTGTGAATTTAATATCCTATCTGCCTGCACCAATCTCATTTGCTGGCCGTTATCAGTAATAGTTGGAATAGTTTAAATCTAAAGCTGATCGGGCAGGGTTGTGGGAGAATTTTACAGTGTGAGTGGCTGGGTGGCAAAATGGCAGATGAATGTTGCAGAGTCCAAGTAATACAGATGAGAACACATCCTTAACCACAAAACCATGAAGCTGGCCTTTAATTTAATATTTCCTACTCAGGAAAAGAGACCTTGCAGTCACTGAGGGTAGTTCCATGAAAATGTCATCTCGGAGCCCAGTGTCAGTCAAATAAGGCAAATTCCTTGTTAGAAGTTATTAGGAAAGCGACTGAAAACAAACCAGGCAGCAGCATTATGCCAAGGTATAACATGCTGTGTCGCAGTGCAAATGCTGTGTGCGGTTTTGGTTGCCAATCACAAAAAGGAGGTGGCTGAACTGGAAAAGGTAAAGAAAAGGATGACAAGGCTGACCAAAGGCACAGAACGGCTTCTGGGTGAGAAGCAACTAAGACATTAGGACTCTCTTGGTTAGAAGAGAGACAATAGAGGTGATCTATGGTGGAGTTCTACAAATTCAGGAGTGGCGTAAAGGTGAGTAATAGGAAATGGATATTCACTATTTCTCATGAATAGGTAGCATCAAATGAAACAGTCGGGCAACAGGTTTAAAACATAAATGAAGAAAAGGCTTTTCTTTTTTTCATACGGTGCTTAATTACGCTGTGGAACTTGGCACCGCGGGGCAGTTTGGGGACCCACAGCCCCTGGGTCAGAAAGCAATTAGGCAAGTTCACGGAAGATGGATGCATTAGCAGCAATTAAGTGTGGTGATGCAGATGCAAGGCCTGGCACAAGGAGTGCTTGGCTGCTGGTGGCCAGGTCGATCGGGGAGAGGAGGCTGCCTGGCATGCGGCTGCAGCTCGTGGTGTGCCGGCAGGTCTGTGAGCCGGGTTCAGCGCTCTGCTCTGCCCCCCCACCCAGAGGGGACCCCCTTCACCTCAGCCAGCCTGGCCTCCCCTTCCTCTCCCAGGGTGGAAGGGTTGGATGGGTGAGCTGGGCATGGCCCCACAGCCGGCGGGGAGGAGCTGGGGAGCAGAGACGGAGCCTGAAGCGGCTCTGACCGGTGGCGTGTAGCCAGGGCCAGGCTGCGGGCAGCTCAGTGCACGCGGCTGTTGCTGCTCCATCATCATTCCCTCTCCTGCAGTGAAACCGTCCCTGGCCCTGCCCGGAGCTTAGCTGGCTGTGGCGTCAGCTGGCCCCGGTTTGGGACGTGTCTTTGTGTCACCGAGGTCTGTTTAAGTGTTTCCCTGTAACAACCAAACGAACAGACCTTTCCCTGTAATGCCGGCAAATCCCTGTTCCTGAGGAGCCGTTAATTGATTTCCCTTTTCATCATTCCTCTCCTGCCCGTGGCTGTGCTGACACCCGCCTGCCTGCGCTCTCCCTGCCCGCGCTCCCAGTCAGTGGCTGCGACAGGCAGATCCTGAAATTATTGATAAACACTCATTGGGGCTGGAGCCTGGGAAATTGCCAGCAACCCCAGCGGATTTCTCTCTTGCCAGCATCATTTTTCTTGATGACAGCGTGTTCCTAAGTTTGTCAGGGAGGGGGCAGGGCCTCCTGGTAACTTTTTTTGAGGGTTTATGCATTGGTGGTTTTAAAAGATCCCTGCATAAAAGGAGAGAGGAGAGGCTCGGGAGCTAGCGCCTGCAGTTGTCTCCACCAAAGGGCACTGGGCTGGGTTGGATGCTGCTCCGAGCTTTGCCCAGGCCTGCATCCACCCTCGCAGGTCAGCCCCACTCTGCCGTCCCGCTCAGCGCCTCTCCAGGCTCAGGACTTCTTGATCCCAACGTGACAGATCCCTGTTCCTTCCTCTGAATCCTCCGCTCCCACAGGCTATTATTGCCCCGTGTCACAGCAGGCACACGGGCAAGGACGCCGGGCCATGGTCTGAGCAGGGCCAGGAGCCAGCGTGGGCACAGCAGCTGGGGCAGGATATGCCTCTTCTGAGCCAGGACAGTCCTCATCACCGAGGAAGCCGGCTGTCGGAAGGGCTGGCTGTGGCTGGCAGCCTGTCCTCTCCGGAGGGCAAAAATCAACTCGAGCATCTCCCACGGCTGGTCCCTACCAGACCAGTGTAATTTGGCCCGGGCGGTGCTCTGTGCCCAGCTTATGCAGCACATACAAATGTGTGCGGTGCGTTGGGTCTCTAGCTGTTGCTCTTTCTGGAGCTCGGAGCATTTTTCTCTCTGCTAGGTCTGCTAATTAGTGGGAGGTTGTGGATCAGGAACAGAGGGAAATGTCCTTCTGTGGTTCTGGCACTAGAAATAATTGAGCCATTTTTCACCTATGGCCAATCTAATTCTGTCCACATCTTGATTTTTCTCTTAATAGCTTGGGGTACTGTTGGCAGCCATGGGATTCACAGCCATGTCCAAAGCTTTTCAGTAATCGCCTGGATTTCGTGCTCTCTTGCTAACTGGTTGCTGGTTTCTTCTTAGTTTTTGCTTAAGCTCCTCCAGGGATGGAAAGGAGCTCATTTTAGCCAAGCTGCATTTGCCTCTGCACCAATACTGCTCAGTCCCTCTCCTAGGGCAGCGTGCAGGATGGTGCAGGCAGTGCGGCTCCTCTGCAGCCGGCAGCCACGCGTCCCCAGAGCCGTCGCTCAGGTCTGGTCCCTTTCCTGCCCTGCCCCGACCGCAGGCAGCGTTCCTGCCTCTGTTCGCCTGGGCAGGGGCTCCTGTCACCCCAGGCTCCCCCGGACCCTGCCCTCGGCACACAGAGCACGTCCCACCGTGGGAGATGATGGGCAGCGGCTCCTCGGGCTACCACAGAGCGGGAAGCAGCCCTGGTCTGCGCTCCCCGGGGTCAGCCCTGCTGCCTCCCCAGCTGGGCAGCCCCCTGCGCGGGCAGGGGCTGTGGTTAACGGGGCTCCTGCCCGCTGGCTCGGGGTGCAGGGTGAGCAGAGACCTGTGCACGGGGCATCGCCGCCTGCTCGGGGTGGCTTTGCAGCAGCAGCTGATCTTGCTCATTGCCCAGCGAGCGCGTTCCTGCACACCCCATCGCTCCCAAACCAGCAAACACCCCATTACAGTTGTCATGGAAATTAGAAAGTGTGTCTGCTTGGGTTTCCTCGGCACAGGGCTCCTCCATGTTCCCAGCGGTTCAGGCATCAGAGACCCTCTCGCCATGCCGATGCGGGAGCAGCTCTCGTGAGGCAGCCGGGGCTCTGTGGGCAGCCGCTGCCCTCCCCACCACGCTGGGGCTGGGGCCGGGGCCGCGATTTGACGTGTCAGCCACCGGCCAGCCCGAGAAAGTGAAGATGTTCGTGGTGAACTGAAAGGTGCGATTTATCAATGCTGGCCCCAAGAGGCTCAGGGCCTGTCAGGTGCCAAAAAATCCCATACATCATGGCGAGGGGTGCTTCTGCCTCTTTTTTTTATTATTTTATTTTTTGTATTTTATTTTTCTGTGAGTGCCAGAGCACTGTGAGGCAAACAGTGGGGCAGGAGAGGGGCAGCAGTGTGAGAGCTGGCTCTGGGCACGGGAAGCCTTGGGCTGATGAGCTGCGGGGATTGATGGATGCAACTCGCCTTTTCATGCATTATAGAAATCTCGCCCCTTTGCCTGCGCGTTTAGAGGTGGGGAGGCTGCAGCGTGTGCGTGAGGAGGTCTCCAGCCCCTGCACAAATGAAGGGGCCCCAACTTCACCCTGTCCTCCACATTTGTCCCTCTGTCTGTCTGTACACGTGTGCATGCGCCTGTGTGCAGATTTGACTGTTTTCTTCTTTATAACATTTTCCAATGTTTATGGGCCATGGGATTGGAAGTGAAGCATCTACTTAATTGCTGTCAGACAAGGAAACGTGTTATAAAGTTGCCAAGGGAAAAAATAGATCACTCTGGGGTAAATGCAGGGGAGCAGGGCTGATGTAAAGAGGAGGGGCAGAAAGGCTGGGGTTGGGAAGAGATGGACGGGGACAGAAAGAGCAGGAAGGGATCGGCAGGCAGCGAAGGGAGCTGGCTCGGGAAGGGACGTGGGGGCTCTCCTTGCCTCCGGGCTGAAACGGCACCTTCTGTGCCAGGCACCTTTGCTGGTGCTGAGGGGTGAAATGCTTCCCAGAAGGGAAGGGTCTGTGCTGGGAACACCCCGGGGCTGGGGCAGCTGCTCTCCCGGTGCTCTCTTTTGCCTTGAACACCACGGTTCTACTAATGTGGTGTTTCCAGACGTGTCCGACACCGCTGAGCGTGTGAGTGCCTGCGCCGGGGCGGCAGGAGCGAGGACGGCCGAGCGCGAGGCTGTGCAGGGGTGTGCTGGGGCATGAGTCGACCTGTCCGCCCTCCCTCGGGGGTTCTGCCCGCGTCCCCCAGGACAGCGGCGTTCACCTCCCTTGTGCCGTGAGTGGGGCTGCTGGAGCACTCTGCAGAGGAAAACTGGGAGAGAGGAGCCCTCCCCATCCTCCCCATCCTCCCCATCGCCAGAGCCTCATGGGCTGCCGCTGCTCCAGTTCCAGGCTCTTAGCTTACACCTCTCTTCATCTGCATCCCTTTCTTGTTTCCTTCATTATCTCCCCCAGTCTAACCCTCCACCATGTCATCTTCATTGCACGGCTCCTCCCTCTCCCCGTTTGCCACATTACTGCAGCAAGGACTCACTTTCCCATCTTTTAGTCTCAGTGCCATACATAAAAGCGCTCTGATGGCCATGGCGTGATAGCAAAGACAGAACTTAATTTCACAGCATTTTCATATAATACTCCATAAAACTGAACAAATTTGCTGGAGTCCAAATCCATCTCATTATGCAGAGTCATTGAAAGGGAGGCTTTTACATTCTGGGACTCAGCGCTCAACTAGGGGATGGTACAGAAGAAGAGAAAAATAATTAATTAGGTGCTGCTCTGGATCTTTGATCCTGCATTGCAAGGCACATTAAACAAAACGCCTGGCTCATGAATAAACCCAGCATGGAGCCCTATTTTTCTGACCCCACTGAGAAGATTTTCAGTGAGGCTGAGGTGTATGTGGGGAGATCCCTGGCCTGAGTTAGTGCCGCAGGAGCAGGGCACGGAGGAGGAGATGGCTCAGGGCAGGACATCTCCTCGGGGCGGGAGCAGCAGGCTGCAGCAACAACTCCACTGGCATGGTTACAAAAAGCAAAGCGTGGCTGCAATGCCCTGGCAGGGTACTGGGGGTCGGGATGAGATGAAGGCGCACCCAGCTTTCCCGGAGCTCTGCTGTGGTCCCTGCTATCCCCCATTGCCTGGCACATCCAGGGTCTTAGCCCTGCCCTGGTGGGAGAGGCTTCAAGGCAAGGAGCTGTGCCTGGTGCAGTCTGGGGATGGTGCAATGTGTCAGGGTCCCTACAGCAATCCCCCCCCCCCNCCCCCCATCCCTTACATTTAGGTCTATCCTGTGTACGTAGCTGCGGTCCGCCTCTCGATGTTTGTAAGTGAGCTTGAGATTCGTGTGGGGTTTGTATTTTTTGAGGAATGCAATTTGTGAGCTGTAAGGACCGAGGATTCAGCTGCGCCAGGCGGGCGAGCGGACTCGGGGTGCAGCAGGTGAAGGGGTCCCCGGGCAGGGGCTGCGCTCTGAGCCCTTGGCTGAGTTGTGAACGGGCCCTTGTGTGCAGTGACTGTGCTTTGCCTGGCAGCAAGGGCTCTCTGCCCTGCCTGTCACTTGGCCAGAACAGATGATTAGACCAGGCAGTGCTAACCCAGGCAGGGGGGTGGGAAGCCTCAAGGACGCCTTAAAGTTTGGCTTTATTCACTGGCATCCCCCAATGTCCCGGTACGGGAACGAGTCCTGGCCAGGGCTCCTGTGCCCTGAGCGACAGGCTGCTGCCCCGTGGCAGGACGGTGCAGTGCCCTCGGGGGCAGCCGCGGTGCTGGGCAGGTGGATTAAAAATGCAGAAGCAAAGCAATCCTGCAGAGGAGAGAGCTCACTTCACCTCGCGCTGTTAATTAATCTCCGAGCCAATGAGGATGCTCTCATCTGGTCTTTACTTAATCCATAACCCAGAAATCCTCAAATTATGTCATTTGTTCAATACAGATGAAATTAATTACTCTGGGAAATAGGCAACAAGTTGCATTTCTGATGCCCCTTATCACATAATCAAATCTACAAAGTGCTTTCCGTGCAGCCGCAGTGGCAGCGGTGGGATTGCCTGCAGCAGGCATGAAATACTGAGCAGCATCCACTATAAATCTGGCACGGTGCTGTCTCTTACAGGAAGCCGATGGGCGAGCGAGGCCAGGGAGTCTCGGCAGGAGTGCTGGCGGTGCGGCAGCCCGGGCAGCGAGGGCAGGGCGGCCACCGCACGCACCTCCGCTCTTCCCACCGAGCAGAGCTGCCGAGGACTCTCCACTAAGGGCTTAACCACCCGCCTCGGCCCCGCCGCTCCCTCCTGCACCTGCCACCGGCCTCCCTCTTATTTATTACCTCTTACTGGGGTCATAGGTACAGCTGGCGGGGCTTCCTGGGGGATCCAGAGAGATGGGTCCCCCCTGCAGCCCCCCACAGAGCCTGACCCCTTCCCCTGGGGCTCTGTGCCCGCAGGATGCGTCCCTCCGCCTGGTGACTTTGAGGGGGTGAGGGGAAGGTCCTCATCAGGATGGATCGGAAGAGCTGGGTACAGAAGAATAGCGGTTTACTCTTTATTGGAGTTATCGCGGGGAGGGAGAGCTGGGACGTGAGAGGCAAAGGCTATGGCAGCGGCTGCGGCAGCGCTGCGGGAGCGCAGCAGCGGTGGGAGCGTGGTGCTGGCCCCACGGGTGCTGGCCCCGCGGGTGCCGGCTGTGCAGCCCGGGGGCCTCTGCTCTGCCTGGGGGGGCCAGTGGGGCACGGTACAGAGGGGTGGGCAGGTCAGGCATTACCTTTCTGCCAGGAGAGCGGGTGTTATCACACGGATCAGTGAGGGCTGTATCCCCATGCCCAGCCTGGTGTGCTGCCTTCCCCGCCGTGGCGCGGGGGCTCGCCTGCCCGGCACCTGGGCAGGGGCTGGCTTTGCCCTTGCCGGTTCCCCGCTTCTGCTGCTGCTCCTGCCCTTCACTCTGAGCCCAGATGGTGCTTTTTTAATCACCTGCTTGACAAACCTGGACAGACCGTGAAGCGCTCCGGCGAGCGGTCGTCCGTTTGCCCTCCTGTCCATCGCCCGCTGCCCACCTGCATTCCCGCGGTGGCACCGGCAGAGAAACGCCTGGTGCTGTGAATGCCCTGACAGGCAGCAGCCCTGGCACGGCCGGAACCTGTGCCTGTGCCAGCCGTCACCTGTGCCCCTGACACCTCCGAGTTCCCCTACTGAGAGAGGGCTGAAGCCTGGAAATGAGCCCTTCCTTCCCTGCTTGTCCTGAGCATTTCTCCCCTGTGCTGGGAAAACCCTCAGAGGCTTTTGCTGGAGCCTGTTGTGAGGGAGCCCGTGTGCTCCAGCACAGCTAGAGATCTTGTAGAGAGTGCTAAAGACGATTCCCAAAGGCATAAGAGCAAAATTTGCAGCCCAAGCGTGCTCCCTCCTCCCACCGCTCAGCTGCAGAACGCTGCTCTGGCATGTGAACTGCTGATCGGCTCCGAGCGTCAGCAGAGCACGTCCCCAGAAATGCTTTAATTCCAGCCTCTGGCCAGGAATGGGCTCTCGCGGCAGGACGAGTCCCCCGGGCTGGGCTGCCCGCACCGAGGGACACCTCACCCCCTTTTTCTGGCCAGCTGGGGTTCTGTGGGGAGGCGGCTGGGGACCCCCAACCCCTTCCTGGTGGGCTGGCTTTGGTGGGTCGGTATTCTGGAGGGAAAGGTTTACTCTAAGTGGTTAAGACAGGTACCAGGTTACACATGACTAACATGTTAAGAGCTGTTGTAACAAAAAATCTATAGTAGTTGTTTGCTAAAATGGCAGTAATGAATTGGAAAATATTACAAGCTGATCGAGGCAGCTGTTCTAAGGCTTGTTTAGGGCCCATAGCCCGGCTCTTCAGCTCACCTGGGTCACCAGACACAGTAAAATCTATTCGGAGAAGATAGAAATGTAATTTCTCTCTGCCCTATCAATTTAAATAAATTATCTATTAGATTAGCTGCACTTAAAACAAAACAAGAAATCAATCCCACCAGCCCCGGCTGCTATTAAACTGTGTTTTGCACCACTAAACCTATAATTGCCAAAGGTCCCCACGAAAGGAGAGCAGCCCGGCTGCGGGTGCTGCTGGTGGGCTTGGGCTGTGCTCCCCGGGAGGGAGGAAGGGTGCGGGGGGCAGCGGCCGGAGGAGACGGACCAACTGCCTGCCCTGAGCTGCTCTGCCCCTGCCACAGCAGCGGAGCCTGAAGTAATCCGCGGGTGAGCTCCCTCGGGTGCCTGGGCTCACTTGGGCAGCCCGGTCCCAGCCTGGGAGAGGTGCCGAGGTCGGGGCCGGCTGCTGGGGTCTCCCCTGCGCATCCCTGGGGATTGCCACCTCGGAAGTGCCTAAAGCCCTGGGGCAGGCGGTGGGTTTGATGTGTGATCCCACTGCACCCTCCACCCCCGGTTTGCTTCTCCGAGTGGGTGAGCAGAGCCTGAGCCCTGCCCAGAGAGTGCTGAGCCGGGGTGCAGGCAGCCCATCGGGCAGAGCAGGATGGAGGCAGGGATGGCGGCAGGAGGCAGGGATGGAGGCAGGCATCCCTGCAGGGAGCTGGGGAGGGCAGGAGTCCCTGGGAGGGAGGGCAGGTTTCTGAAGCGGCATTTCAGACATGGCTGTTCCCTTTTTTTTCTTTCCTGCTGAAACTGCTGCCTTGTGCAAACCTGCTCGAGCTCCTCAGATAAATTAGCATCTAGGGGATTTTTTTCCTCTATGTTTTGTGCAGTTGCATAAGCAGGAAGAACAGAGGAGCCCAAGTAGCAGATTGCTTTGTAGGGAAGCATGAAACAGCCGCAGACAGAGCTGCTGTCTCCCTGCTACTAACAGATCTCATGCATTCGGCTGGATGAAGCTCATGCATGTGATCCGAGCGTATCTGGGATTGTCTGGGTGAGCGTGGGCAGGACAGGGAGACCAGGGACGTGTGCAGGCGGCAGGGGCTCTTCCCGGCATGGCTGGTCACCTCCTGGCTGTAGCTGGTCTTCCCAGGTCTCCCAGTTTGCAGGGCGGCCAGGCCCAGCAGAAGCAGCCCCCGCAGGCAGCTCAGCCCTGTCCCTCTCTGCAGGAGAAGGCAGCTGCCAGGCCCTTGCCTGCTGCTGCTGGTCTCTGCCTCTTCTCACCTCTCCTAGGGGATTGAGAAGCCCCTTTGCAAAGAGACCCAAGGAGGCTCTCGGGATACGCCTGTGCAGGAGCCGGAGAAGCTGCGGGGGCTTCCCAGCGGGTGCCATTCCTGGCGAGAGGTGGAGGTGGAGGAGGAGGAGGAGGAGGGTATCGGTATCCACTCAGCTGCCTCTCTCCCTGACCTAACCCCATTGATTTGCACCGATCAGAGTCTGATGAGATGTGTGAAGCAATCAATATACCTGCAGCTCTGCAAGTGGATGCGGGGAGGCAGGGGATGAGGGTACGGTGTTTAACCCTTCCCATCCCACGCCGCAGATCCCACCCCTCCCCCGGGGCTCAGGGGTTCCTGCTCAGGTCCTGCTGGCCAGACTGGGCTGTGTCCCCCATCGCTGCCTGGGGACAGATGGGGGGCTCCTGAATCACGCTTGTCCCTCTGACCACACATCATCCCGGGATGTCCCCTGCCGAGCCTGTCCCACCCGAGCACACCACCAGCCCACCCGGCCTCTGCCGTTGAGTTACCTCCCTTGGGGATTTTATTGCGCCTGGGCAGTGGGACCAATGCTGTCGGGCTCCTCGGGCAGCACCGTGGTGCAATGGCCTCCCCACCCCTCTCCAGCCTTCCCCGAGATGAGTCTGGCTGAGCACAGGCTCTGCTCTGACCCGCGTGCCATTTGCAGCCTCCTTACATACAGCTGCATTGTTATTTCACCTTCCCATAAAACTCCAGAGAGGAACCCGGGAAGAGCCAGGGGGAGGAAGGAAACAAAGGGGGGGGGGAAGACTCAAAAAGGCTCAAACTTGCAGAAGGGTGAAGAAACTTGGGGTAGGAGGAGGGAGGGGAAGGGGCTGCCTGTGGGGCTGCAGAGCTGCCAGGCACACCTGGGGATGCTCGGCAAGAGGAGCTGGGAGCTCTCACCCGTGGGGAGGGAACCGGGGGGGCAGAGAGCTTAGGAGCGGCTGCGCCGGGGGAGCACTCGGCTGTAAGTGCTTTCATAACCCTCAGCCAGAAGTGATTTTTCTGAGGCATAAGTAATGTAGGTAAATAGGATTATGTCACAAAAGGGAACGGCAAAATAATAAACATCCTCATAACAGCAACGCCCCGGTAAATGACTGGAGCTGAGGAGGTGCCGGGGCAGGCAGCCCTCCCCGCAGCCAGCACTGGGAGCGGAGCCATGTCCGTGTGAGAACACGCCGAGGAGTCATCACCCCGAGAGCCTGTTCAGGACAACAGGGTTAAACACCCAAGCGGCCCTCGGCAAGTGGAGAAGCTGCTTTTTGGGACCTGGCCCGACTCTACAGCTCCTTGTAAGTGCAAAGCTGCAGCCACGTAGGGCTCAGGATCATGAGTCTGGTTTTCGGTGTGATGTGAACTTGATGTTCTGCACAGAGTGCTCGGTGGTGTGTGTGCTCAGCAGCCTGGAGGCACAACTGCGACTCGTACAGAGGTACCGGGGCTATTGGGGAGGACCGAGCTCGGGTACCAAACCCATGGAGCTCGGTGCCGTGAAGCAGCACATGCCCGGCTGGGCGAGGGGCTTGCACCAGGATGTGACCCTGAGCGGGCAGAAGGGAGCAGGTCTCCAGCCCGTGTCCCTTAAGAGGAGGTTGGGGACTGGCCCGGGTGTGCCGTGCCGTGCCAGCTGCCACCAAGGGCTCTGCTTTCGCCTGCCGGCGTGTTTTCTTCCTCCGTCCCAGAGCCCGGGGTCTGTCCTGGCCCCCCGTAAGCTCGATGTGATGGAGCCCTGCTCATGGTAGCACAGGGGCAGGCTCAGCTGCGTCGCGAGGGGAGAGCAGTGTGGTGGAGACCCTCTACCAGGCAGGAGATAACGAACCAGGTCTCTGGGAAAAAACGAGACTGAAGCTGTGTCCGAGGGGGGTGAGGCTGTCGCAGGCAGGGGGAAGTGCTGCCTGTGTGCTCCCTGCACGCTCTGCGGCGTTCTCGTCAGGATGCTGCAGGACCGAAGGCACAAAATTCCCCCCTGACTTCATTATAGTGACAGAGACTGAGTCTCCTCTAGCAGGGAAAGGCTCTTTAGCTGCATTAAAAGGCTGAGATCTGATGGGAAAGATGAAAGGAATCGGTCTCCTCCACATCACTCACCTGAGACCCTATCAGACTTGCCACAATTAGGAAAATTCACATCGAAGGCTTCCTTTGTAAAGGACCAAAATATGAGAAAGCATTTGGCCCAGAGGGAAGCAGAGAAGGAATTTAAGCTGCTTCTCGTCTTTCATCATTTGCCTTCTCCCACTCCTATCTTGGCAGCCCCAGTATTTTGCTTTGTCTCCTTCAGGTGACTAATCATTAGACTAATTAGTTGCTAATCAATGTTTAATTAAAACTTAGCTGTTAATTACTGGAGGTGCTACTGTAGGTTGGATATGAAATGTTATGAAAACATTTTTAAGGGCAGTTTATAGGAAGCTGGCCTCTCTCCCTTGTCTCTGGTGTGTCCCGTGGTGGGGGTCCCCTCCCCTGGGAGGCTGCTCTCCCAGCTGAGGAACTGGGACAGGCCCTGCAGGTGTAACGCATCCGTAGAGCACCTCTGCACCCTGCAGTGCCCGCTGCCCACGCTCTGGAGTTGGCTCCAGCACCTGGGACGGGACCGTGGCGCGGGAGGCTCGGGAGCATCCCTGATGCTTTCCCATGGAGCAGCCAGGGACAGAGGTGCCTGGGCAGCTCCAGGCAGTGGGTGATGTGGGGGACGTCCCTCCCAGTTCCCTGCGGGAATGGGAAGCAGTCAAAGCAAGATTTTGGTGCCCTGCCCAGGGCTGCGAGCTCCTGGCGCGTTGGGCCCCAGCTCTGGGAGGTGTATGAGCGTTTGGGACGCTGACGAGCATCCAGCCAAAAGCCAGGTGCAGTGGTGTAGCTCCCGTTCCTGTATCTCCCTGCTCAGCCTCCGTCTCTTCCCTTAAACCTCTCTGAAAGCCGAGGCCAGGCAGCAGGGCCTGTCTCCTGAGACGGAGGCTTCGTTATGCACCTTCCGCTGCATGCAAGAGCCCGGAGGTTTTTCATGCACAATCCATTGAAAAGAGCCCGTTAAATATTCCCTCAGTGATGGCTATGTAGGTCACCCAGGTGTGCTGCTGCCTCCAGGTACCAGCTCATTTCAGCCCTTGGTGGGGAGCCTGTGTCTGCTTATTAATTCTGCGGCTGCTTCTCCCTCCCAGTGTCCTTTTGCAGCAGGGGCTGGCGTGCCCAGCCGGGAGCGGGGCTGGCCCCGCGGGTCTGGGGGCTTCGTGCAAACCTGGAGGGGTCTGCAGGGCTGGGGGTACCACGTCTTGTTCAAGGGCCCTGAACCCCTTACGGCTCCATAGGGTGGGCACCTGGGAGAGGGGGGCCCGGGGAGCACCCCCAGGCCAGGGCAGGGGACCCCCGAGCCCCCCATGCAGAAGAGCCATTGCTCCACCTCGGGGCGGCGTGGGAGCCCTCCCTCTTTGGGGGCTGCGCTGACCCGGTGGGGAACAGGCGCTTTGCAAGTGCTGTACATATGCTAATGACACGATTTACATTCTCCCCGCTCTTTACATTCCTTATTTCACTTTACTTGTCATTTTATGGCTCATTTTAGTTTCTTGCGAGCAGACCCATAGGATAATAAGGTCTAGTGCTGCAGAGGGTCCCGAGGCAGACACTGTGTCTCCATCCAGACAGACGCTGGGAGCACCGCTAATGTGCCTGTGTCTGGGTCAAGCGGTGGCATGTTCCTGTCACCCGGGGAAGAGCAGGGGGTTTCTCTGCAGAAGCAGAGAAGTTGAGCGGCTGAACAGGAGCTGATGCTCTGGGGCCTGTGGGAGAACCAGCCCCCAGCCTCTGTGCTCAGTGGTTTTGCTGTCCCTCCTCTGAAAACGGGCACCTCTTCAAGGGGCTGCCGAGCCCAGCTGGGTCCCTGTCACCCAGATGGCGTTTGCTGCGGAGATGGGTGCTGCGGGCCGAGGGGCAGCTCCAGAGCTCTCCCGACCGAGGCACTGGAGAGTCTCAGCCGCTGTCAGGGTGATGTCCCCATCCCGGGCTGGCCCTGGGTGATGCCTGTGCCTCCCTCCTGCTGCGGGACTTGTGTCCCTCCCCGCATTGACTTACTCTGCCCGAGTGCGGGCTGGGGTGCTGCAGGGCTGGGGAAGGCGAGGGTATGGGTGTGCTCTTTGTCTGCTTACTTGATGCCACTGGATATGGGGTTTTTTTTTGAAAAAAAATTATCTTTTTTTTCCCCTCTGCTAGTTAAAGAAAGATGCTGACAACAGACCAGGGTTTTGGTGATTTGGATGGTGACAACGCAAGGAAAGGGAGCTATGTTTAGAAATAATTGCTTTGTCTTTTGCAGAGGTATTAGTGCTTCCATGCTGGCAGTTACAGGAATTAGCTGAAGGTATTGGTGACATAAATACAGAAGGAAAATTATTGCTACTTATAATCACTTTCATGTGTGTGAGAGAGAAAGAGACATTATCAGGGCAGAAAGAGGAGAAGGAAATAGGGAGCCCGAGGGGCAGGAGCTCTGGGGTCTCCAGTACAAGGCTGGCACATCCTCGGGCTCTGCTCTGGAGGCCAGAGAACCTGTGGCTGTGGGGCCGGGGGGTTTGCTGGTGCAGCTCCACGCCAGCCCCGGCAGCTCCGGCCCCGCTGCAGAGATGCTGGCTCCGCCGAGGGCCTGAGCCCACCTCTGGGGCAGAGTCACCAGAGGGACCCACAGCACCAGGGCTGCTGAACGGCACCTTTCCTGCATCTGGGCTTGGCCCGGAGGGAGGGGGGTATGGGCTTGGCTGGATGGGAGCTGGGGCAGATGGGGTCCCCCAGCCCGAAGTTAGGCTTGGGGTGCTGGAGGGGTCTCCCCTACTGCTGGCACCGGGGGAGGCAAAATGGGCCATGCCATCCCAGCAGAGACCCGGCCCCTGCCTGTCGGCTGGAGGGGACAGGCAGCCACAGTTCGGGGAGCCATGCGGGAAGCAATCGCTGGACTTGTCTTAACAGTAGCAAGCGGAGCCTGACATTTTCCTTCTAGAAAATCATTAAGCAGCCAAGGAAGGAGTCGGGTTGTAGGGACAAGAACAGAGCGGTTCCAGATGAGTGGCTGCAGGCAGCGTGGTTGAGCTGCAGCAGGGAAACTCGCTGTGCCGAGGGCATCGTTCCTGCGGTGTCCCAGCCACCACCCTGCACAGGTGGGAAGGTGGCCTGACGGCATCCCGCCTCCCGGCTGGCACACCGCTGCTGCGGGGACACAGCCCGGAGGTGGCTGGAGCCCTTGGGACCAGGAGGGTCTTTGCAACCAGGAGAAGCTGAAAAGCCAGAAGAACGGAGGATGTGAAAACGAAACAGCGTGATCCTCCCGCAGCACAAGAGATGCTCGATGCGGGGGGGCTGATCCGGGTAAGCAGCACCTGAGGGATGCGCAACTGAGGCGAAGGTTCGCTGTGGCAAAGTCCTCCTGGATCCTGGTGCGCCCTGCCCGGGCTCTTCCTTGGACGGAGGAGCGAACTGGGAGGATTTAAGAAGTCGCAACTTTTTGGCTGTTAAAATGGGACTAGATGAGGGTGTGTAAGGCCATAAGCTGAAGGCCCCACGCAGATGCGGGTGCTCACTGGAGAAGCGGCAGCCCCGTGTCCCGGCACCTGCCCGGCGTGGCAGCGGCTGTGGATGGGAGCAGGAGGATCCTCCCGCAGGAGAGCCAGCAGAGCCCCTCGGGAGGATGCTTTCCTCTGGATTGTGGAGCTGCTGCTCCATTGGGAGCACCCGAGGATGCGGCCGTGGCTCCAGCGACGCTCCGCTCTCCTGCTGTTTGTTTCTTTCTGGCTCCGGCAGTGCGGTTCCTCGCAGGCAGTGTCCTCCCCCGTCCCTGCCCGTCCCTCGGTGGTGGGGCTGGCTGCAAAAAGTAAAGTCGAATATTGGGAAGGAACAGACCTCTGATGAAACAAGGCCATTCATGCTTTCAGATATTAAATTCCACGCAGAACATTAAATAATTTCCTCTTCAATGATCCCAGTAAATTTAATTAGCTCTTGTTCCCCCGATAGAGTTGTCTCTGCGATCCTGAAGCGCTGCATTTGGAGCGAAGGGGAGCTCGGCTCCTGTTTGAAGTGCTGCCTCCCTGCAGTGTGCACGCTGCAATTGCCCTCGGTTGCCGCTGCATTTCTGTTCCTTCCACCACCTCCCCGCTCTGTGCTGGGGCTCCTTTGGAGCAGGATCCCGGCTCCAGCTGCAGTGGTGGGGAGGAGAGGGACAGCGGCTTGGCTCTGGGGTGTTTTTTGAGGCAGGTTTTGTAGGTGGTGTCGGCACAGCATTGCTCAGAAGACTGCGTGAGCTTCTCTGCCTGGAGGGTGAAGGTCTGGGGAAGGGGAGGAATCTGCTCCGGGCAAGCCGGGGCTGGGGAAAATCAGCGGGGTTTGGGTGATCTGACTAGGGCCTTTTCTGTGGCCAGCTGAGAGCCAGGTCCCAAGGGGGGAGGGATGAAAATCACAGAAGCGCTTGACTTTTGGTAGAAATGTCTGCTGCTGATGGTTTTGGGGTTTGGTTTTTTTTGGTGTTTGGTTTGGTTTTTTAACTTTTAGAACCTCAGAGCAAAAAGAAAAAAATCCCTTCCTGATGGAAGCAGCTAATAGCGGGTTATAAATGTGTCCCTGGCATGGTTCATTAGCTGCCATGACATATTGAGAGCTATGATCAGTATGATACCAGCAAATCAATTCAGAATTTAATCTGAAAAAGAATGTGGGGAGGTCAGATCATGCAGCACATTACCAAATATTTCTTCTCAGCCGAAACAGAGCAGCTCTCCTCTCCCGGTGCTCCTCCTGCCTGGTTGCTGTGCAAAATGCAAAATAAATAAATAAACAAGTACCTGATTTACCGATGATTAATTTGCATAATTAGTGCTGTGTCAAATCACTTCACCGAGGTGCAAGGCACACTTTGCTGTAGATGTTTGCATGGACATCCTTTCAGGGTTACTCAGGCTTACCTTATTTCATGTTTAACAGTCTCGTAAGGATGTAGCATTGATGTTGATGGGATTTCATGGAGTCGAAAGCGGAGGTGAGAGCCCAGGGGCTGCAGGGCAAAACCCCTGCCAGCCTTTGCATGCCCTGTCGTGCTGCTGGAGCAAATGCCCTTCCCTGAAAATACGTGTTGCAGCGGGTGGCCGTGGTCCTGGAGCCGGGAACGAGCTCAGACCTAGCTCTGCCCGCAGGCACAGACCTGCAGGCTCTGGCCAGCTTCGGTTCCTCGGAGAGTGGCAGCGACGTGACGGCTGAATCCTGGCCATCTCGCGTCCGCTTGCTGTTTGCCACAGCTCTGCTCTAGGGATGCTTTGGGAAGGGGCTCGGGGTGGGCAGCCAGGGATAAGCCTTTTGCCTCCGGCTGGGGGCAAAGGCAGCGATGGGGCCTGACCCGCGGTGCCTGGGAGGGGGGAGGTGGGCGTCCGAGCACCTCGGCAGCACCCGCTGCGGCGTGTCCCTTGCTTTTTGCAAGACTTGCCTTTTTGCATGGTGTTGTCTGACACTGAGCGCTGCTAATGCTGCGGAGTCGGTCGCTTGGCACCAGGGAAATCCCAGCAGCGAGGCCAGCGGCGCTTCCCTCCTCGGCCTCCTGCTCCCGAGCAGGGACTCGGGGTCCGAGCACAGAGATGGCTTCAGGCTCTTTACTCTCCCTCACCTGGAACAGGGGAAGCAGCTGCAAAACACCAACAGGTGAAGTATTACATCAAAGACGTAAATACATTTAACGTTTTAAAACACGCTGCGCTGTGGGCAGCCCTGGTTGCATGCCCTCGCTCCTTCTCCCCCCCGTAATGGATATCAGATTGTTCTACTGATCTTGGCATTGTTTTAGTAATTGACTGATGCAATGCAATGTTCACTGATTTAATAAGTTTGTTAGTATAAGAGAGGTTCAGGATTTTGCTGTTAATGTGCAGTGACAATTACATTTTAGATTTGCTCATTATGTTGCATAACTTAGCTATGAAATGTATCGTAAATCATATTTAAAAAAGCATTATTTCAGAGCACATTAGCATGGCTCTCCCTTCTCCTCTCTCCAGGGCTGGAGAGTGCTTTGCAGGCTGAGCGTGTTCATGACCAGACGTGCATTCAGCTCCTCGCCGGGTATTGCACGTTCCGCTTCGGGTTTTTTGGGTCAGGGCATGTGACACTTGCCAAAAAAAAATCTGGGTCCTGCCATGTCATCCCACCGCCTCCATCGCAGCCAAGGACGGTGCAGGTACCCGGTGTTCTGGCGGCTCTCTGGGGAAAGCTCCAGCTGGCACCGTGCCCCCCGGCCCGCTGGTGGGCAGAGGGCTCCATGCTGCCGCCCCACCTGCGCGGGTAGGACGGGCACTGGCGCCGCCGGGTGCCGGTGAACCCCCTGGTGGGGCCAGGCGTGAGCTGCCGGTGCTGTGCCAGAGCTGAACACGCTGCAAACGTCCCCTTTTCGGGCAGAGTCGTGGGGAGGGGCTGGACCTCGTTTGGGCACCTCGAAATCGAGGGTCCCCGAGAGCTCGAGGCGTCGTGGAGGACTCGGAGGGGCTGCCGCCCCTGTCTCGCGTCTCCTCCCAATACCGAATGGCATCTGTTGCTTCACAGAGGTGGTTTCTGCAGGTCCGGGACTGGCTGCTTGGCACTGTCCTTGCTGGGGCTCCGCAGACGGAATAATGGGGACAAGCTGCTCAGCCCCGGGGACTGAGAGGAGCCCCACGTGCTGGGGTTTTGCTGTGCGTCCTGCTTGCAGCATCTGTGTTCAGGAAAGACCCAAGACAGAGCCTCAATAGGCCTGCTCATCTCGTTACCCCAGCCACGGTTATGGGAAGGAAAACTTCATCATCATTACGGATAAAAACAAAAAAGCAGCAGTAATTTAACAACTCTGCCTCCAAACCGAAGGCCCTAAATGGCAAATAGACTGTGAAATAAGCTAAGAGAAAAAGAAAAACAAATATTTTTTCCAGATTAATACTTATTCCCTCTGGTTCACATAACAGCCTTGCCAAAAGGCAGCAGCTTGTTGACTTGTGCTTTTTCTAACTGCTTCCCTTCCCTCCACTGTCGCTCTCGTGCATTCTCTGCCATTATCCCCCATCTCCTCCTCCTCCTCCTCGTCTCCCGCGGCCGGGTTCAGATGCTCGCCATCCCGGAGATCCACAGGCAGATTGCGCCGGTGGGTTCCTCTCTCGGTGTTTCCCTGCCCGGGACCCCCGGTGCGGGTGCGAGCCCCGGTGCGGGTGCGAGCCCCGGCTGGGCACGCTGCTCGGCTCAGGCCTTTTCCCGGTGGGCAGCACGGGGTTGCCTAGCAATCCCGAGCATCGCCGCCTCTCCTCCGCTCCGCTTAGCGCACACACACCTCCCGGTTTGCAAGGCTGCACCTCCGGAGCGGGTACCAGTTTGCATTTCTAGGAACAGATGTCAACAGGGACCCGGTTCAGAGGCTTGAAATGCGGAGAAAATTTCGCAGAGCTGCGCTCTCCCGTGTTCCCGGTTCCTCGTTCTCCAAATCTGCTGCCTAAAGCATCTTCAGCCTCAATGAACCGTGAGAAAACAGCCCAGCGGGGCATAGCAAGGAGCCATCCTGGCTGAGCGCTGCCTTTGTCTGGCAGGTCGTGAGAACAAGGGCTGCTGCCGCTCTGACAGGGCAGCGAGGCTCGCGTTCGGGTGCTTACGGCATCCTGGAGGGCTAAAAATATACACGTTCATCATACAAAATGGATGTTGAGACGCATGAGGTGCATTTGGTGCATTTTATCGTCCTCATTCACGTTATGGCTCTATATAACCCTGATGATTTTCTCTAGAGTGTTCCACAAAGCCCTTGGGAGGAAGGTAAAACTGTGTTGGGAGGGGAAGGGGGGGACTGGTGCCTCTTGTCAGGGGGCTGCGCGTGGGCTTTGCAGGATACCGGTAATGTCTCGTGGATGGGCCCTGTGCTGAGTTCATAGGGAGTAAATGATGGCTTAAAGAGACTGCAGGTATTCCAGCTATTTCTCAGGAAACGTGACTTACGGGGGTTCACCAGTCTTGACTACTGGGAACGACAAATAAATGGCTTGAGCCACAAAAGGGTGCTGAGCCCCATCCAGCAACTCCAGCAGGCCGGCAAGGCGCGCTTCGGTGCTGCTGCGCCGCGCCGCGTCCCCCGGGCTTGGCGGGGGGGGGTACAAGGGACCTGCACTGCCGGGGCAGCCGCCGCTCAGGGCTGTTTCGCAGAGATGGCACCTCCTGCAAGCGAGCCAGGGGAGAAAGGGCAGGAGAGCGGGACCTCGGACAGGCTGCGGTTCGCAAAATCTGGTCGCGCAGGCCTGCGCCGTGTTCAGCCGCCTTCCCGGGGGAGGAGGCGGCAAACGGCAGGAGGATGGGAGGGAGCCGGCAACGGCAGAGGTCTGCTCTTGCGTAACGCTCGAGGAAGGACTCCTGCTTCCAGCCGCTGCGGGAATGCCCGGATCGCTGCCCGGAGCTCCTTAAATTAGATTTAAAGAGAAGGAAGGGTAAGGGGCTGAGCTTTCGTGGATCCGGGGCACGCTGCAAACCTACACCGCGCGGCTTTCCTGCGCCGCCTCGGGTTTTCCCGGTGTTTGCGGGGAGGAGCGGAAAGCTCCTTCCTCGCTGCCGTCCCGCCGGGCGGCTGAAGCGGGCCCGGGCATCCCACCCGGCCGCCGGGCATCCCGCACAGCGACGGAATCGGCACCGCGCTCGGGTGCGGGGCGGCCGG
>VYZV01023230.1:131277-142602 GCA_013401275.1 Pandion haliaetus | reverse complement strand
CCCCCCCCAACTTTGAAGTGGTCTGTGGGATTGTTCAGCACCACAGAAAGCCTTGGCACAAGGGCACACAAACGCTCTGCTGCAGCATTAGGTAAACCTTTGTCAGGCAGGGTTAAGGCGGTTGCTTTTGGGGCACGGCTGTGGGATCCTCTCACAGGGACATAAATTTCGTGTAGCGAGCTGAGGGGGTGGTTTTGGAGCACCGAACATAAGAGGTCCGGAGCCTGCAGGCCAGCTGGCTGGTGAGCTACTGCGGCCGTGAGCCCGAGCCCAGGTATCCGAAGGGACGCAGAGGGACCAGGATGGGACTGGGAAGCCCCCCAGCCCAGCAGTCACGGCTCTCGCTCCTTCCTGGCAGTTTGGGAAGCGTGTGGGGACAGCCGTCGCAGAACCGGAGGCGCTGAAGGAGCCGTCGCCGACAGACGTCTCCCCCAGGAGCCCGCTCGGCGCGAGGCAGGGCTGTCGGGAGCGCGAGGCTGGCGTCCCTCGTGGGCACCCGTGTGCTTGGGCGCAGGGCTGCTGTGGAGCCCGTCCCTTCCCTTCCTGCTGCCCCTGAACGGGAGGGACCTGGGCAGGCTGGGAGGTTTTAGGATGTTTTAGGATGCTGACCCTTGCCCCATGTGATGCTGCCTTTGGAAAACCGGCTCCTCCAGCTTTCCTTTCCCAGTCGTGGCCAGTCGTGCGTACTCCGTATGTTCCCCACGTGCGCAGTCCCTTTATGACAAGGGCTGGGGTTTTTCTCTCCTTCCTTTCCAAAATAAAGGGCCTCTTTCCTAGTTGCGCGTACCGCTCTGTCTCCCATCACTAGAACATGTCGTCCTTAATTACTGCGTTCACGTCCCAGGCGGTGGGATGGCCGGGCAGCCTGCGCGCTGTGTTGGCCGGTGGTGGAGCCCCTCTCTCCGTGCTGCTGCTGGTTGCTGGTGCTTTCCCTCCCTGCCCTGTGCAGCAGGTTTCTTCTTTCCCACCCTGGGCGGGATGGTTTAGCTCGTTTGCCACGATGCCTGAGAGGGATCCCCGGGTCTCCGCAGCCGGTGGGGAGCGCTGGAGCATGTGCCGGCTGGGCTTGGGCGCTCGGGGTGGGGTGCAAGTGTCCCCATCCGACTTGCATCTCAAGCAGCTCATCCAGCACGGGCCGAATTTGCTCATTCAGTGTATAAATAAAGGTTTTTGAGCGTGTGCATTTACTAAATTAGTTTGTCGTCACAATTTTTCAAATGGATCAGCTGACGGTAGATAACATGCCTCTGAAGGTTATTGAGATAATAAAAGGCATGAGGGAAGTTCCTTAATTTATTGGAGTTCTCTTTTAATTTACAGTCTTACGGGGTGAGAGTACACTGAATAATTAGTTCTTATGACTGATTTGCTCTTTTCAAACAACCGTGGAAGAGGAAGGGGAGCTGGTGGTGAGGTTTGAGGCTGAGCTCAGTGCAGAGGGGTTGACCCGGAGGTGGTGCAGCCGTGGACCTGCACGGCCGAAGTCGTGCGGTGCTGGGAGCCTGGAGCTCCTCGGGCGTTACCGCAGAGCGGCCTGCAGAGGTGCCCGGTGTGGGTCGGTTGGCAGCGTCTCTCCTTTTTGCACATCTGGAGCAAGTGCGAGAGGCTGAGGTGCTTTCCTGAGGTTGCGGAGTGAGTCAGTGTCTCAGCTGGGTTTGAAAGGTGACCTGCAGAGCAGCTTGCCTTCAGACGGGTCTGAACATCTTTTGCCCATCGGCAATGAATGCAATGAAGTGGAAAGGAGACGTATTTTCAAGCGTGTGAGCTGACAGGCCTCCCACGTTACCCGCTCAGAGCCCATGCCCACCCTCCTCTGCCCTCCCCAGCCCCTGTCCTGCCCCGGCTGTTGCCGGCAGTCGGCTCCGGCGGCCGCGGGGGGATTCGCTGCCCCCAGGACCCTCGGGGAGCGCCCGCCCAGCGAGCCGTGCAGCAGCCTGAGCCGAGAGCTCCGGTGCCTTCTCCCACCAGGATGCTCCTTCCCTCGCCGGGCTGGGGTGCTCGGCTGGGGGGCTCAGGGCTGCCGACAGCAGCTGCTTTTTTCCTCTGTAACCTTTCGCAGTACGGGCAGGGGCTGTTGTTGGTGCTGTTCCAGGGCTTTCTGCTGGAATCATCTGAGGTATTTCGGGATGTGCGTTCCTGCAAGTTAATTGACAGGCTGAGGTACCAGAAGAGGAAGAAAAATTTTCTTCTCTGCTATTTCATTAGTTATTGAGATTAATTTTTTTTTAAACTTTGTTTTTAATAAACCAATCTAAAGCTAGCTCTCTCCTTTGCTCAGCTCGCACTCAGATGCTCCAGGCATCATTGTGTCTTCCAGACTAGACAAGATTGAATTTCTAATGGGTAGAAATGAGCGCACGAGTGCAGGATCCCTTTTCGTGTTTCATTATCCAGTGTGTACGTGTCCCCCGTGCCCCCGCTCCCAGTCGCTGCCTGGTGCAGGTTGTCCTGCCAGCAGCTCGTGCCCGTCCCAGGCTTTGCTGGGCATCCATGATCCCGTTCCCTCGTTGGCATCTCCTGACCTCCCCTCGGCCCCAGGCCGTGGGCATGCCTTGGCAGCACAGTGGGATCTGTGCAATTTTAAACTCCTCTGAGTGTCACCCCCACCCTGAGCCCCCCCACTGCATCCTGCTACCACCGGCTCCCCTGGCCAAAGCTCCCTTTCGGGCTGTGTTTTCCCTCTGTGGCTTTTGCCGTGTTCCTCAGGCCACTGTGGCAGCAGAGCTGTTATTTTATTTACAGCTGAGGTACGCAGCCGTGTTGCTGGCTGTGAGGTGCGATAGCTGGTACGCGTGAGACCCCGGCCCGGGGAGCGCGGGGGGAACTGGCCAGCCCGGCGGCTCTGCTGCCCCGCACGGTGCTGCGTGATGCCGTTGAGGTTTTTTTTTTCTCCCTTAGTTATTTTCTGGCTTTACTGCCTAGAAACTGAAGCTGTTTCTGCTCGTGTGAGTTTCCCGGGCGAAGAGCGGCTCCGGTGCTCAGTCCCTTGTTGCGAGGACGGATCCTGCTGCGGCAGGGAAGGGGTCCGGAGGGTTTTGTTGCTGGGAAAAGGGGTTTCTCCCCAGCGTTTTGCTGTTGCTTTTCCCAAGCATCGAAGGAACCATGTGCTCGTGTGGGCCCTGCCAGGCTGCCTGTGCCACTGCTGCGGGGACGCTTTTCTACCTGGGAAAATAAAAAAAGGCTTTTTTTTGCCGCGGGGGAGATGAGATGCTGCCCACAGACCCCCAGGGCCCAGGGGGGGATGGCGGCTGCCGAGCCCCAGCCAGTTCCCTCCTCTCCTGGCTGTGCCGCGGTGCCCGGTGTGCCGCGGCACCCGGCGTGCGCATGCCTGGTGTGCCCTCCCGGCTGCACGGCTCTGCCCAGGCAGGAGGTGGGTGAAAACGGGGTTTAAATATGCAAGAGGACCTGGACTCACTGGGGTTTGAGTAGAACCAGTGATGCTCCCTTTGGGCAGTCTGATGGATTCAAGATTTCTTGAAACTGGGAATCCGGGCAATGGCCTGAGTTCTGTAATCGGCTAAAATCATCTCAAGGAATCAGTGAGCACGGTGTGTGCATGGCCGGTGCTTAGAGAAAACAGGATTATTGAACCAGGGGGAAGTCATTGCAACTAGAATTTATGGAAGTGATAAAACAACTTTTGACAACAGGCTCACCTCCTCTGCAGCCGGGAGAGAATATTTTCCTCTTGTTGGATCGATAAACAATTAATTCTAAAGCAGGGAGCCAGAGAAAAAGGGAGAGTTTTCCAGATTTCTAAACTGTTAATCAAGCTCTGGGTAAAACACAGATGTGAGAATCTGAGACCTACTGATAAAATCTTGACCTTGATAACTGGTGCCTCAATTCCTGGACCGCAGATGATACTTCCTTTGCTGAATAAATGCACTTTTAAGTCTAGAACTTGTTCCTAGATATTTATGCTTCCAGTGTGTTTAATATAGCTTTACTTAATAATCTGCTTCAAAATGCTGACTTTCCCCCCACATTTTAATTGAATTCTAATTTCCATTCAGAATCAGCTTAAACTAAATGAGTTTAAAAACATAGTAAATAATACATATAATTCGCTTGGTCTTAACATAAGCTGTGAAAATAAAGAATCCAAATAACTATTTAAACCTGCACGCAGTGCATCCTTCTCATTAGCTGAAGACCCAGCATCCTTTTGTTCAATGTGACGTCTTTGTGAATTGGCCAGTAAGAAAGAAAAATTAATTTTAAGCCGGTAACCGGAGTCCAGGTGGAAATGCGGTAACGTGCGATCACTTAACGGTGCTGTGCTGGGGGATTTGCCTCCTGGCCGGCAGCGCTGGCTGGAATCGGTCCCTGTGAGAGGATTTGGCCGGGTGCTGCCTGTTTGCGGGGCAGGAGCTGGGGCAGGCAGCAGCGCTGGTCCTCGCCGCAGGCAGCCTGGGGTGGCTGGGCTGGCTTCTCCCCGCTCTGCATCCCTGGGGCGGGTGGAGGGAGCCCAGGGCAGGGCGAGCCCCGGAGCCGCCGGAGCACCCATCCCGCTCCCCATCCCACCCGCGTCCTGTTTCTACGCGGTGCCCCGCAGCGAGGGTCTGCCTGCCGGGACCCCTGCCTGCCCCGCGAGGCTGCGGGCAGGGGATGGGGAAGGGAGCAGTGGCTCCGAGGCAGCGACGGTCAGAGTAAACCCGTCCCCCTCGGTGGACGCTCGAGCAGGGCCGCTCGGCAGCCACCCCGCGCTCGCCGGGAATGGCGTGATGCCCACTGACGGAGCCGCTGCACCGTCCGGGTCCTCGCTGGGTGGGTTTGGGTTTGCCTCCCCGGCTGCGCTCAGGAGCTTTCGGTGCTGTTTTCTTAGGGGCTTAAACTGCGTGGTGGCAGGAGGGGCAGTGGGTGGTGGTGGCACTGGTGTCCCGTGTCTACAGGCTTGGGAGGCCCCAGGTCACTGGGAGCACTGACAAACCTTTGGGCTCTGGCAGATCCTCCATCAGCCGCTTTTGCTGCTGCTGTCATTGATGGAAACTGTGGGTTTTAATGAAACTTCCCCAAGCAGCATTCGGGTCCGTAACGCCTGATGGGCGCGGTGCTGTTGGGTTGTGGATAGGATTGAGCGTTGTCTGTCTGCAGGCTGGGAAGGTCCGTTCGCTCTCCAGGAGTTACTGGGGGTGTCTGAGAGTCCGTTTTGTAGGAAAAAGGGATTAGAGATCTGACACAACTTGCGGTTTGGTTTCTGAGCAGTGAAGGAATTTCTGCTGTAGCACTGTAGCAGGCATCGAGCTGGCACGAGCTGCTGGCTGAACTGGGGACAAACACTGCTTTTGGCTGCTTTCTGGGCCCTGGCACGGTGACCCCCGCGGCTGGGGTGTCACAGCCCGGTGCTCGAGCCCCTCTCTGGCGGGCGCAGGGTGGGGGCTGCGGCGCTGCCTGCGTGGGTGCTCTCTGTGCAGCTACGGCTGTTCAGCACGTACAAATGGTGGATGCTGCTGGAGAAGATTGTTCTGCGCCGAGGGGCTCTGCAGGCAGCGCAGGTAATCTGCACGGCAGCGCATCGCTGCTGCGGTTGCCCAGAGCCGTGTTACAGCCAGGGCACGGGCAGTGCTGCGGCGGGAGGACGTGCCAGCAGTGCCGGTGGGGCTCTGCCCGTGCCCCCCGCGTGAGAGCGGGGCTCGGGGTGCAGCCGTGGGAGCCCCCAGAGCCGCGAGCAGGCGGGCATTGCACGGGAGGGCTCTCGCAGGCAGATCCGCCTGGGAAGGTGCTTCATGGAATATGCAGATCCTGGTATGGAGAGGGGCCTAAATAATTATACGCATAGCCAGATTTTTTTAAATAAAGCTATCTACAGTATATTGCAGAAGTAATTAGGGATCCTGAGCTGGCTGTATCTCGATCTTTATAGCAACATAGCTGATAAAGCATGATTCAGGGACCTCGTTATCTTTTTTTAAAGAAGTTTTTATTTAACTTCCGTGAAGTTGCCATGGTTACTCCTGTGCATGGCTTCCCTGCCTCTCTTGCCTTAAGTGCAGCTGCTAGCGTTGAGAATTGAAACATCTACATTTGGAGCAGCCCTGGCCTCCCCCCGCCGTAATCCTGGCTGTGCTCTCGCGGGGGGAGAGGCTGCGGTTCAGGAGCCTCGTCCCTTGCCGACCCTGGAAAAGGTATTTTCGGCTCCTGTGCTTGAGCTATTTGCCTTAGTAAAGCCCTGCCTTTCCCGTGCTAAACAAACAACCCGGCAGGAAGAATTTGGAGGGTGGGTTTGGGTCCCCATCAGTGTGGGAAAGAAACGCTCCTGCTACCTGACCCGAGCTGCCTCTGGAGCGATGCACCTCGCGTGGCCGCCACTCTCCGTACACTGTTGCTCGCTAAACGGCATCAACGGCCCCATCCGGATCGCAGACCTCCAAAACCAGGGTTGGGGCTCTGGCTCCTTGTCCGGGACAGAGGAAACCTCACTGCTGATGGAGCTGCTCCCTCCTGCCACGGTGCCTCTGCTGAGCGGAGCTGCAGACCCCTGCCCTCGTACCAGTGCTGGGAGCTTCGTTTTGGAGTCTCCTCCTGCGCTGGGATCGGCTGCTGGGTTTGGTTGCTACCGGGGGCATGGTGTGGAGGACGCTGGTGGCTTTGTGTAAGTGTGGCTGTGGGCACCCCAGATCAGAGCTGCTGGGATGGCCCAGGGCGGCTGTGCTGGGATGGCCTGGCCAGTGCAGGTGGCCTCCAGCTTCTCCTTGGCTTTCTCGGCGTCCCTCGTGGCCCTGGCAGCCCCATGAGCGGGTGTCGTGGGACGCTGCAGCGCCCGTAGCCCATCGTGTACAGGAGCACCCTTGCAGCCATCCCCAGCAGCAGGCTGGGGACTAGGGACATGCTGGTCGGGCACTTCTCTTGCAGGGGACCTGCCACCGTTGGCCCCCCCATCACCGCGCAGCCCCCGCATGCCATCGGTGACAGAGATCCTCGCCAGCACGCAGGATTCCTGTGATGTGCATCGGCACAGCCTGGGGCGTTCTCCGCTGCGTGACACAAGGCACGGGAGGGCTCTGGGGCTGCCTGTCCGGCCCCGAGCAGGATGGGGAAGGTGGCGGGAGGCACTGGGAGTGGAGTCCGGTGCTTGGGAGTGCTGGGTCGCTCTGTGTTTTGGCTAAGAGGGCCTCGTTGTCCGGGAACTGACGGAGGCAGGGGGTTTAATGAGCCCCAAACGAGCCCTCTCCTGATCCTGCGCCGGGAGGCCACGGATGCAGGTGCAGGGAGCCGAGGTGGGGTATGAGATCAGCCCATTTCCGTGGCGATGGCCACGACATAAGGCACTGACAGGAGATGTTCTGTGATAACGCGTCTTGAGTCAGGCAAACCCAAGAAGTTGGGGAGCTGAGGCGGCAGCAGCCGTCCCCAGCCACCCAGGGGCCGGGCACTGGGAGGGATGCTGGAGGGTAGGGAGCCTCCAGAAGGGAAAAATCCATATTTGAGCAGTTGTTTGATGGGAAGGAGAAGCCGTGCCGCCTTCTCCTGCCAGTGAAGGGCTTTGATTTTTGCTGGCAGGGGCATTTGGTCTCGCGGGTGCTTGGCGCTGCCGCTCCGATCCGCTGCGCCGCTTCCCGTCCCTGCGGTGCCGGCCAGGTAACGAGGAGCCCTGCGCCGGGCCGGTGATAACGGCCATCTGTCCAGGGCAGGGCTGAACTCTGTCCTCATTCTGTCTGTCAAAGTTTTGTCAAGCTTCCCCTCCTGCTCCTCTCGGCATTTTTAAGCAGCGGAGGGTGGGAGGGTGCGTGGGAGGTGAAGCCGCACCAGAAATAATTCTGCGCGTTCGGGGGTGCGAGCGGCGCTGCGGGAAGGCACCTCTCCCCGGCAGCCCCGCTGCTGGCCCGCCGGCTGTTTGCCTGGTTCAAAAAGTCCCCCGGATGAAGTGAGCAGCTTTTATTTGTTTGTCTCCCCTTTCTTCCCCCCCTGCCCCGCCTTTCTTCATTTCTCTTTTCCCTTCTTCGTTTTCCTTCCTGATGAAAGATTTTCTTGCAGTGTCAAGGCAATGTGACCTGGTTCCGTAATAAAGAGGAGGCTTATTAGAATTAAAGCCCAACAGTGTTAAAAAAGCAATCCTTGCAAGATTGAGGCCATGAGGGAATTGTAAATTCTCAGCAAAGACCTCATTTAAAGACTGGGATGAAAACACATGCGCACGCACGCACGGAAGCCTTGCACCGTGAGGGGACGTCTGGTTTTGAGGAGAATTTGGGGGAGGACGAGGGAGTAGAGCGGCATTCAAGTCCTCTCGGATTTGCCTGGGATCCTCCTGTTGGCACATTCGTGGCTGCAGTCGCTCCTTGTCCGGGGTGGCTCCGTGAATATCCCTTGGGTTTGGGTTTGTTTTCCTTGTTCCTCCGGGGACACCCTCCCCGTGGCCCCCCGTATCCCTGCTCCTCTCTTCCCGGCGCGGCCACCCACCCGCTGCGGTGGTGGGAGCGATGGCAGCCAGCGCCGAGCGTGCAGCTGGTGAGTCAGGCTGCCCGGGCTCCCCCGGAGACTCTCCGGCTCCGTGCAAGGGGTGCGGGGCTCCTCTGGCTGCTCCCTGCAGAAGTTTCCCTCGGGGTGTGAAGGGTGCTGGGTCGGTGCCAGAGCCGGCGGGGAGAGGTGGGATGGGGTGTCCCTCCCTGGGGTGAGGCGTGCCAGCTCCGTGGACCCCCTGCCCTGGTGCTTGCGGTGGGTTCTGTCTGCTGGGGGTGCTCCCCACCCACTCAAACAGGGCTTGCGGTGCTCCGCAGGGCGGACCCGTGCCTGTGGCGCAGCTGTGGCTTTGGCCTCATCCTGCATGGAGTACCTTTCCCTCCTGCTTGCCTCTTCGGGAGCGCGGAGGGGACTTCTTGTCCGTGTTCGGGGAGCCACTGAGCATGTTGCGGTGCCCGGGGAGAAGGGCTGAGGTGGGGAGCAGGTGAAGTGACCCCGCTGCCCTCCAGCAGCTCCCTTCTCTCCCTCCTCCTCCTCCTCCTCCTCCTGGTTTTTGATCCGGAGCTGTGGCTGCAGCGGGGGCCGCTGCTGCGTTCCCATGGCCGGCTGCGGGGAGCGAGTGCGGAGCAAGCGGAGGAGCTGTCAGAAAGGCCCCAGAGCTCCTGCTGTCTGTGGAGCAGCAGTCCCTGCCATTCCCCATGGTAGTCTGTTGTCATGATTTGCTGTTATCTGTCTAATTAGAAAGTAAGCTCTCCTGGCAGGGAGCTGGGCTGCTTCTCTGGCTCCAAGTGCTGCGCACACCTGTGGTGCAGTAGAAATGAGGATATCTTAAGCAGCAAAAGGGAGGGCTGATGTATGAATGTTCGTCAGCTCACCTGCCTGAGGTTGCGGCTGTGGGAGCCCATGCTGCCCAACGCTGGCCGGCCGAGGGGAGGGGGCTGTTGGCAGCTGGGGACGCCTGGGCTCCTGCTCAGCGATGCCCAAGGTCGGTGGGGGGCTCTCAGTAACGAGGATGCTTAGAGCCAGTAGAGCCAGGTGGCCCGAGCCTGGTGCTGCCAGGAAAAGAGCTGCCGCCTCCCACGGGTTTGTGTCCCCGTGCCCGTGGCCAAGGCTCCCCCACCGCCTCGCCTGCCGGGCCACCGGTGAGCCCCGCTGCTCGGGTAGCCGAGAAGCCGGCTGCTCCGGAGGGACAAAGGCACGTGTGCCAGCAGATCCTGCCAACGGATGGAACATCAGAGAGTGTTTTCTCCCAGGTCTCGCTCAAGTGCGGGGGGGAAATACAGGGCAGTTAAGTTCGGTGGCTGTGCTGTGTTCCCATGATATATGGTGCACGGTTCAGCTGTAGCCTTTGTTGTCACTTCTGCTCCTGGATATTTATAGCTAGCCAGACCTGCGCCCAGCCCAGCGCCTGCCTTGCGGCGCTGCTCCCTCTGCGTGTTGGTGCCCCCGCACCCCGGCCCAGGGAGGGGAGTGAGGGCCCGGCTGGGGGGGCTCTGGGCTCCTGCTCACAGGCAGATCGCTCGGCCCCGGGGGGACGTTCTTGGTCAGGGTGGGAGCTGGGCGCCAGTGGAGCTGGGTCGTACCGGTGCTGCGTGTGGGGAGTGTGGGGCAGGGGCTCCCCCCCTGCTCCTAGGGTGCTGTGTCACTGCTCTGCTGCCGCCTGAGCAGACAAATGGGGTTTGGAGCCCGAGGTGTGCGTGGATGCAGCAGTGCTGCTCTCCAGACCCACACTGGCATCCTGTGTGGCTGTATCCTGCTGCACGGCCGGCGCAGCCAGCCGGTTTGTCCCGCTCCAGGAGGAGCTGGGCACTGAGTTTCGAGGTCTCCGGCATGGCTGTTAGGAACGAAAGCTCCTTGTGGAGACTGCTTGGTTTGGTGTGTAAGTGGACAGCTGTGGCCATAACCGCGATCTCTGCCGAGTGTGCTGTTGCAAGGACTTTGCTCTTCCCTGCAGTAATCTGCTCTGACGGGTGGTTAGTGAGAAAACTCTTGCTGCAGCCTTGGGAGCCTGTAGATGCTTGCTTGCTCCATGCTGGGGAGGCTGTAAGGGTTAGGGGGATGCTTCAGACTGTGACCCAGGTCAGAACTTGAGGACTGCTGTTTCCTTCTGCTTTAGCCCTTGTGCAAAGTGGTGATGGTCTTGTGCGTGTCTGGAGGTGCGTTTGTCCTGAGACGTGACTTCAAATTTGGGGTGTATGGTGGGGTTTGGGCAGACGGGCTTTGAGGGCGTCCCGGTCCTCTCCCATTCTCTGGATCTGCTGCGAAGACCCTGAGGAGCAGCCCCGGGGGCTGCAGAGGGGTTTCTTCCCAAAGGGGTCAGAGCAGACCCCTGTCCTGCTGCCCGCAGGAAGGCAAGGCTGGCGCTGCCATCTCCCCCTAACACACCGTTAATTTAATGTCTCATCTAGGAGCCTTTCACTTCAGGATAAATGGCCTTTCCGTCCAGAGCCTGCGTGAGTTACTCTGACGTTTTGCTACTGAGTAGACGTGGGTAGGGGAGAGTTGGGTATTGGATTGGGTGATAGGCAAGAGAAGCAGTCTCTGGGAGGCCATCAATTTGGATTAAGCTTTGTGGACTGGGATGTAGGGTAATCACCATCCTTCATTTCAGAGAGGTAAGAAACAAGTCAGCTTCTTTATGGATCATTATAGCTGCAGCAGGAATTGTTTCCACCCTAGCCATGGGCACGCATCCCCACTGGGCTGGGGGTGGTGAAAGAGGGTGTAAAGCTGGAGGAGCGAGCTGGCTGCGGCAGAGGACGCCGGGGCAGATGCGGGATTGGAGGTGCGAGCCGGACTCCGGCCTCACTGCAGAGCTGGGTGCTGCCACCACTTTCCTGATGGGTGTTGGAGTTGCCCTTCGACCAGAACTCGGCGTCCATCCCTCGCCGCTGCACCGCGGCGGGGTAGGGGGGAACCTTC